>JAXQGP010000034.1:0-64508 GCA_037040125.1 Kazachstania sp. M6911
GTGAATGTTGATTATTTTATTGCTAGCTTGTGATCTTGGTTATTATCAAAAATCATAATAATTACCTAACCAGCGTAATATTTTATTTCCAACATAATATTTCTTGAAATTGAAGTTGAACAATAGCATAAATTATGCTTGTTATATCAACACTTACTTTTGTATAATTTAATAGACTATTCCTGTTCTATACATTATTACAAACTAATTAAAATAAATAAAAAAAAAGGTTATTACGACTTGATCATAACTCTGTTATGAGTTAAAATGTATATATGTAAAATATATGTGCTAATTATTTAAAGAAAATTAAAAGTAAGTTCCGATTCATGTAATGTATATGATTTTTAAAAATTTAAAAAGAAAATAATGTTTGTAAAAATAAATGTGTGTTTATATCTTATCTTATTAATACAGAAATTTAGTTCTTCTTACCCTTCTTTTCAGCCTTTTGGGCGGCAGCGGTTTGTTCCTTAACAACCTTCTTAACGATCTTTTGTTCTTCAATTAAGAAAGCTCTGACGATTCTTTCCTTAACACAGTTAGCACATCTAGAACCACCGTAAACTCTAGAAACAGTCTTGTGAGTCTTGGAGACAGTAGCGTATTGTCTTGGTCTTAGAGTAGAAACACCTGGTAGAGCAATACCACAGTCACCACACTTTGGTCTGGAAGCTAGCTTCTTAACGTGTTGAGCACGTAGAATACCACCTGGGGTCTTAACAACCTTGATTTTGTTAGAACGGGTGTTGTCTATTTATAAATATATTTTTCAATAACAACTATTAATCATTGTATTGCAAATTGAATTTGTAAGAAGCTCACAGATGTTATTTGCAGATGTAATGTATCAAATTGGAATCGATATTAAAATTTGTTAGTATTAATGAAACGTTATAATTCAAATGAAGATTTCTGATTCAACAAAATGTCCAGTCTTAGATTAATATGGGATTATAACAACGCAAATATATGGACTAGTATAATAGTGTATTCTCGACATTCCGGTAGGTATGAACGTACGTTCAGTTACAATATGACAATATCGATATATTAAACATTTTCAATCATCCAATTTGTGTAAATAGTCTCAATTATTAGTTTTCAAAATCTTCTCATATAGTTGTGTATTTGTACACCACAATTATATGTTATAGGTTTAATATTCACAATATTTATAGTCATATATGGATAATTCATTGGTCATCGTAATCTTTATCTCTTCGATATACTCTAGCCATACACTTTAATAATATATCTGCATTCGATAGGATATCGTTATATCATGTTTTGTTGTTATATTTCATTATAAGTCTTATTCTATATCATTTGTGATCAAATAATTCTTCATTTTCATAATTTCTCTCTAATTATCTTTAAACATACATGGATTTCTTCTTCTGAATGTAACACGTTGAGCCATTTTTGGTTTATTTTATCTATATCGTCTTTATTTAACAAGAATAGTCTAAAATAGTCTAACCTCTCTTTAAAGCTACAAATTTTTTAATAATATGGTCATTTTCTTCATAGTATGTTTAGATTGAAAATTTGTTCAAATTGTTGGTATGAAACGAACACTACAGAATAGTAGTATGTGTTAGCATTACAGTGGTTTGTTTGTCCATACAAATTCCATCTATGTACGTCCGATTGTTAGTGAAACATTAGCCTGTAATGGTTAATAGGTTAAGAGAAAGATTCCTTACGATGAAAATTTCAGTAAAAACTGTTCAATCAATAATTTTTCAAATTTGTTTCATTATCCGCGAGGTGTCCGAAAAGGGAAATTCTATTGATGGACGTGATATTCCCTGAAAAAAATGTTAAATTTTTGAAATTTTATTTTCTTGAGAAAGTTGAACACCCAGGCATTTACATCCTTACACCAAGGACTCGTCCCCAATTTAAAATTTGCCACAGTTAACACAGTTTTAACAACAAATGATAACGTTAAAACTTCAATTCAGATAATTAATAAACTAATTCAGAGAAGATAACATTGTATGAAACAATTGATACTGTATATTTATTCTTTATATATATATATATATATTTATAAAATATTTATTTATTCATTTTCAACAGCGATGACTTCAACTTCAACTGTTTCATTTAATGGTAAAGCAGCAACAGCTACACAAGATCTAGCAGGTTTATGAGTATTGAAATAAGTACCGTAGACTTTATTAAATTCGGCGAAATCATTAATATCAGTTAAGAAAATATTAACTTTAACAACTCTTTCTAATGATGAATTACAATCAGCTAAAACAGTTTTAATATTTTCAAAAATTTGTACAGCTCTTTGACTAATTGGACCACCAACTGGTTTATTTTCTGAAGTTAAAGCAACTTGACCAGATAAATATATGAAATCACCTGCTTTCATAGCATGAGAATATGGAGCAGCTGGAGCTGGAGATTTAGAGGAATTGATAGGGGTTAACTTAACAGCCATTTTTTTTAATTGGATCGATATTATATATTGTGATTAGATAATTAAGAATATCATGAGAAGAATCAATTGATAGAACTATGACCAAGAAATCTATTATATGTCTTATATATAACAAGATGGTTCATCGTTGCAGTACCATTCATTATCATTTTGAGAGTCGGTAGGCTGTAGAGCAAAAATGATAATAATGATAGTAAAACTACGATACCATAATCCGTAATTTGCTCGCTTCCAGATTTTCAAAGCGTTACTCATATTTAGTTAGGTCCGAGATTAAGAAATCTTAATAATTAAAGACAATTAGGAGCCATATTAAAATATGCACAATATAATCCCTTAAACATAGGAACCTGTTTTAAAAGTGAAGGAAAAAGTATCGAGTAAGTCAGACTTTTTACAAGATCAGGCAAAAGATTTACTAGTGGAATAGTGATAAACAGTAATTTAGTAGAATATCAAACTGGAATAACTATACATAAAACACCCATTACTATAAAATCACTTTTGATCAACAACTTACAACTATACAATAACAAAATACACATATTAATCAAGAGAAATGAGTAGAGCAAGTAAAATAACGTTTGCATTATCATGTGTATTTTGTGTTACAACAGTAATAGGTGTTCATATTGTTCAAGATATGGAAAGAAACACATTACATCAGGGACCTATTAAAGATGCTAAAAGAGTAGCAGAAAAGAAAGCAGAAAGACAAGAGGAACAACAACAGAAGAATAAATCACCTAATAATGGATTAGATGAAGCTGCAAAACAAAAGAAACGAAATTTTAATAAAAGTGATCATGATTTTCAACAGGAATTGAAAAAAAAATATACAGCTATTCAACCATTGACAGGAGAAGTTGTTACAAAAGATGGTGAAATTGTGAAGAAATAGTAGACTATTACTCGAGCTTGCCATAACATTTAGAATATACCAAACTCGATAATAATGAAATATAAACATATATCACAAGTCATATTACAAAGATCAATATATAATAATAAAAGAAAAAAATTCGCATGTAAATAATAAATAATCATATACGAAACTCTAACTAATCTCATTCTTTTAAACAATATATCTTTAATGCAATATTTCTAGTATTTAAGATGTAACGATATTGTTATTAAATGACGTAATTTACAATATTTTATAAAACGCGAACTATACTCAAATTATCATAGGCTGTTATAGTTATTTGATATAATTAAATACATGAGTACTAAGTAACACATACCCTAAACCTATATTAATATGTTGATATATTGATTGATATATTGATAACGAACGTATATCATATCTCTATAAATAGATATAACAAATTGACGTAATTTCTCAATATACATTCCACCAAGTAAGAAAAAATTAAGGGAAGTAGCCGGTCCACCCATACAGATCAGATGGACTACAAATTAAGACTGATCCATATACGAAAACGTATTTAATTAAGTAGTAGTTAAGGTATTCTCTTATTCTGAAATAAAGTTGTAGTTCAAATGTAACAATCACCTAACAACAATCGAATGGTAAGTATCCAATAATCTTGACTCTCTTATTGTATTGTATATATTCATTATAGGCTGGCCATTGATGCACTCATTCACACTCCACTAACAATAATAGTAGTCGCTCTCGTCTGCTCTCACTTTCTCTCGCGCTCTGTTTGTTTGTTTGTTTGCTAAAGGGAAGGGGCGGCGGTCAAACACCCAAGAAGGCAGGAAGAACGAACGAAGGAAGAGGGGCAGGGGGGCAAATTTTTACACCAAACAAAATAGAAGAAATTGTTAAACAACAAAAGTGAATTATCAAAAGGTGGCTCGAATTAAAAGTATGCGCGTTATGCAGAAAACAAACAAATAAACTGAAAGAGGGTCTCTCTTTCTATGTCTATGTTTTTCTTAAAGTATTTATACTTTCTAATCGTAATTCAAATAATAAAGAGGAAGGGGAAGAATAATAATATTAATATTTTCTAAACAAATAAAAAAAAAGGGAATAACTTTATCACAAATACTATAAGTTAAATAGTTAAATAGGGATAACTTTGAAGATTTTTTTCTTTTCTGAAAGACACACATACACACATACAATATCTTACGTAAGAACCCTTATTCGTTTTAAACAACTAAGTCAAAGTTAGATACAAAAACGAACAAATATTTTTTATTTTATTATTTTTTTAAAGGATAGTTTAAACTAAGACAACTCATAACTAGAATCTAATAATATTAATTAAAATGAGTAGTATAGTATCGTCTACTACAAGTATAAGAAATACACCAACACAATTTGCATATGATTCAGAAACAGTAGATAATAATATTAATAATACAAATACAAATAATGTAATAAATAAAGAAAATAATAGTAATAATAATAATAACGGTGATAATAGATCAAATAGTAATCGACTGCATACAACTACTTCAATAGAAGCAATTAATGGTACAACATCAGTTGTAACAACAAAAATTTCAACAGATGATACTTTAAGTAGTTCACCATCATCATATACATCAAATAATTATACTAATTCAAATACAAATGTTCAAGTATCAACAAATATTTCAGGAATTAGATCAAATGATAATAATAGTATTAATAATAAAAAATCAATAGTACTACAAACACCGAAAAAGGAAAGGGAAACAGAAACTATATCACCGACACAAGTTAAATGGGGTGATGAAAATATAATAAAAGAAGATAATTTTATTAAAGAAAATACAGATAATGATAATACGACGAATAATAATAACAATGAAACAGAAAAATCGGACACTATCGAACCAGATTTTGATTATAAATTTGATTCACAAAAAATTGTAACATTATCAACAGATAAATTAATTCAAATGTTAACTGCTTTATTAGAAAAAATTATAAATTCAAATGATAGATTAAATCATACTAATGGATCATCTTTAAATTTAATTGATGATGATAATAATGACCCACAAACAAATTCTTTAATTAATTCTATAATAAGTTTTAAAGGTAAACATGTTCCACAAATTGGTTTAGAACAATATTTTCATAGAATTCAAAAATATTGTCCAACAACTAATGATGTTTTCTTATCTTTATTAATATATTTCGATAGAATATCGAAAAAATGTAACAGTAAACTACAAGAAGCAATGAATGCAAAAGAACAACAACAACAACAACAACAACAAGAAACAAGTGATCATGAACAAAATCATCTAAATGATAACAGTTTAGTAGAAACAGAGGATAAAGAATTACTACATAAAGGTGAAAAATGTGCCGAAGATCATGAACCAGCAAATAAAACAAATGAAAATCAACAACCAACTTTTGTCATGGATTCTTATAATATTCATAGATTAATTATTGCAGGTATTACTGTAAGTACTAAATTTTTCAGTGATTTCTTTTATAGTAATTCAAGATATGGTAGAGTAGGTGGTATATCTTTAAAAGAAATGAATCATTTAGAATTACAATTCTTAGTATTATGTGACTTTGAACTGTTAATCTCTGTTGAAGAAATGGAAAGATACGCCAATCTATTATATAGATTTTGGGAAAGTGATAACAATAATAATAATAACGCTTCCTCTAATACAGATTAATTCAACGATCTGTGAGATGTATTATCTTACGAATTACATTTAAATTTCAGTTCTCTAAATATCATCTGAAGTATCCATTATATATATATATAATTTAACAGCATTACAAGATTTTTTTTTCGAATATCAATTCAATGAAATAGAAAAATGTATCATTCGAAAGTGCATTATATCATTGAACGATTACATTTTGTGACATCTGGTATCTCTTTATAAGTTCGTAAACAAAATGTCACTAATTATTGACACTCTTCGAATACATCTTTCCATCACCATCAGTTGAAAATCTCATCTGTGTATTTCCAGTTTTGACTTCTCTCATTTCACCCCCACTAAATTTCAAAATATTGTTTCTTGATAAAATAACGCGGGCGCACTTTACTTCGCGCATCCTTCTCGTCCTTTCTTTAATTAATTTTTTTTTAATTAAAAATTTAATTAATTTACTTTTTAATTAAAATTTGAAGTCAACTTCACTTCATTTAGGGCTAAATCGTTCAATATTACAGGTATTTTGAAGATCTTGATCTCTTTGAAAAGATATGTCAATGAATAAGAATGTTGTCTATCATTTATTCTATGTTTGACACATAATTTGTCACATTTTTCGCATAATTTAAGATCTTCATTATTTCTTGACCCTTATTCGACACACAAATGCCCGTACAACAGTTTTGAGCCTGTTTAACTCTGACCTGCACAGAATAAAATCGCAGAACATCAAATTCATCACAGTAACCTTTGTACATTTACTGGAAGATCGAGTCATTTTTGTTTCTACCGTTGTTTCTTCATGTAATAAGATAATAACTGTTCTCACTGCCTTTGTTCTTATTGGAGACGGTAAATGGTAACGGATCCCTCCGCATATGTAATTTTGCTTGCTTTTAAATTCCTCGAACGTTACGTTTATCTTAGTTTCTCGAAACAGAATAACAAAGTTGATGACCCAATCCTCAAAATATGTTCGCTAGCTTTTCGTGTTTGTTTCTTTTTTATTTTGATAGTGATAAGAAGAATAGGTGAGTTGGTTTATCAAGGAAACTGAAATTCTGAATATTTAGTATATAAAGGCATAAGAAATGCCAATTTCTGGAGATAATTTATTTTATATTTATTTATTTTATCTTGATTTTTTATTTACTTTTGTTAATACACTAAACAAATAAAGAAATAAAAGAAATAATAATTAATAATACTTTCTTTTTATTCTTACTCTTAATTATGTATCTTTTTATTATATAGTAGCTGTCGTGGGAATTGGTGTCTGTCTGTCTGTCCGTCCGTTATTTCGTTCATTAATTCAAATATATCTTTTTAAAAATGCCTTCTGATAAAACTATATCAAATCATGAAATATATGATATAGAGTCTCTTCAAAAGACTAATGGTATTGTATCTGATAAGAAACTTTATTCAAGCCAATCACAAGAATATTTCGTCGATGATACTTCAAGTCATGGTTCTAACGATGACATGGTAATTGAAACCAAATTAGGTTTCATCAATAGATTAGCAGCTAAATTAAATACTGAAACTAAAGGTATTGAACCAGTCACTGAAGAAGAACAAAATGATTCATCTTTATTAAATGCCGCATCTATGTGGTTCTCTGCAAATATGGTTTTAGCAGCTTATTCTATCGGTGGTTTAGGTCCAATGGTCTTCAATTTAAATTTTGGTACTTCTGTCTTAGTTATTGTATTTTTCAATATCTTAGGTTTAATCCCAGTCGCATTCTTTTCATTATTTGGTTCTGAATTTGGTTTAAGGCAAATGGTTTTGTCCAGATATTTAATTGGTAACGTCACAGCTAGAATCTTCGCATTAATTAATGTTATTGCTTGTGTTGGTTGGGGTATTGTTAATACAGTTGCATCCTCACAATTATTTAATTTATTAGGTGAAAATTCAGGTCATAGATGTCCTTTATGGGCAGGTTGTATCATTATTATTGGTGCAACCGTCATGGTTACATTTTTCGGTTATAGAATTATTCATACTTATGAAAAATATTCATGGATTCCAAATTTTGCAGTCTTTTTGGTTATTATTGCTAGATTGAAAATGTCAGGTAATTTCAGTTCAGGTGAATGGACTTCTGGTCCAACTACTGCTGGTAATGTCTTATCCTTCGGTTCTTCTGTTTTCGGTTTTGCTGCAGGTTGGACTACTTACGCTTCTGATTACACTGTTTACATGCCAAAGAAGACCAACAAATACAAGATTTTCTTTTCTTTAGTTGCTGGTTTATCATTCCCATTATTCTTCTGTATGATCTTAGGTGCCGCCTCTGCAATGGGTGCGGTCAACGATCCAACTTGGAATCAATACTATCAAACAAATTCTATGGGTGGTTTGACTTATGCTATCCTGGTACCAAACTCATTACATGGTTTTGGTGAATTCTGTTGTGTCATTTTAGGTTTATCTACAGTTGCTAACAACGTTCCAAATATGTATACCATTGCTTTGTCCGCACAAGCTATGTGGGAACCATTTTCTAGAATTCCAAGAATTTTATGGACTTTAGCTGGTAATGGTGCCGCTTTAGGTATCTCTATTGCTGCGGTCTATTATTTCGATGCATTCATGGAATATTTCATGGATAGTATTGGTTATTATTTAGCCATTTACATTTCTATTGCATTATCTGAACATTTCATCTACAGAAAGAATTCATACAGTAATTATAATGTCGCAGATTGGAATGACAATAGTAAATTACCAATTGGTATCGCAGGTACCGCTGCATTAATTGTTGCCGCATTCGGTGTTGCCTTAGGTATGTGTCAATCATATTGGGTTGGTGAGATTTCTAGATTAATTGGTGAATATGGTGGTGATATCGGTTTCGAATTAGGTGCTTCTTGGGCATTCATCACATATAATATAATACGTCCATTTGAAATTAAATATTTCGGTCGTTAGAAAACAAAAATGTCTATAACGAGGCATTATCTTAACATCATCATAATTTATATATTCAACAACACATAGAAAAAAAAATGCATCTTCATACTATATTCATATCTTAAATAAAAATTTAATAGAAAAAAAGAAATATTAAATGTTTAATAATATATTATTCTATTTTATGTACTTGTGTACGCATTTGTATAGTTTGTTCATTTCGGGGTTTTAAGATTGGAACGAAATTTTATTCTGTCCATTTCTTGAATAGTAAGGAGGTATTAACACCTCCAAACCCAAAACTATTTGCAATTGCATATTTCATGGATTCATTATGGATTGGTTTATTTTTTACAAGATGTATTTTATTTGATATATTGGAACCGATAGGTAATGATAGTTCATTTTCAAGGTTTAATGTATGTGGAATATTACCAGTCATTAAAGCCATAATAGTAAAAATTGATTCAACTAAACCTGATGCGCCTAATAAATGTCCCATTGCACCTTTATTACTCGATACATAAAGATCTTTCTCGCTATTTTGTTTCTCTAATATCTTTGAAATGGCAAATAATTCTGCTTGGTCCCCAACAGGAGTAGATGTAGCATGTGCGTTGATATAATCGATATCACTTGATTTGATGTTACCATTAGATAAAGCCATTTCAACAGATCTTTGAGCACCTTCTCCATGTTCCATCGGGGAAGTAATATGGTAGGCATCACTTGACATCCCACAACTTACAAGTTCAGCAAGTATCTTTACATTTGAACCATTTTGGGACACTCTTTGTCTTGCATGCTCCAATTCTTCAAGGATCACTACACCAGTACCCTCACTTATTACAAACCCGTCTCTCTCTGTATCAAATGGTCTAGATTGTGAAGTAGCTGAAAGACTTTTCAATCTATGGAAACCTGCTATCGTTAATGGATGTAAGGATTCTTCAGTTGCACCAACAATAGCAACATCTGAATAATTATTTTTAATATTATTAAAACCATCAATGATTGAATTATTCCCTGTTGCACAAGCAGTAGACATAGTTTGAGATGGACCTTGAGCATTAAATTTAATTGAAACTGAACCAGCAATCATATTTGATAAAATTTTCGGTATGAACATTGGTGATGGTTTCTTATTTTTAAGGGACATAGATATTGATTCTTGAAAAAGTTCGTTGATTGCAGGTAATCCTGTTCCAATAGATGTAGAAACTTTAGATGGATCAATTGATTCAATCCATTCCAATGAGTTTCCACTGATGTTCTTTTGTTTTAATAAATTTGCTTGTTGTAAAGCCATATATGTTGTTACTATTGAATTTTTCATTGAATTTGATAATCTTCTATTATCTTGTTTAGTAAATAGATTCTCTATGGAATCATAATTGAAATGTTTACATTTCCCAACTTTTAAATCCTTTGGTAAATGATTTAAATAAGGTTCATAAGTATCTGTAAAATCTGGTAAATCTTGAATCGAGGTAAGACATTGTTTTGAATTCAAAAGGTTGGACCATGATTCCTTGACTGAGTTACCTAATGGAGTTAGACAACCTATACCAGTAACCACAACTCTTCTCGACATAGTATATTGACGTTTCGTTTACGTTGTTCTGTGTTTGGAATCATGTATGTTTCTGTTGTATCGGACATGCCAAGATATACTTTCTTATTTTTGATAGACGGTAATAATAATTTAGCAACCGCCGCTTAGAAGTAAGACTAAGGGTATATTAGTCGTCATTAGATAATAACAAAAAATATTGATTAATATTGTTAAAATTATATAAAATATATATATATAAAAGACTTCTATTATTAGAACTTTTGTCATTAATCGTCAATTGATTTACCATTTTAATAAATCATCCTTAGCGTAAAGGTAATCATTAAATATTAATTCAACTTCATCAGTTGTTGAATCATATTTCCCAACTGCAATTGATTCGAAATTTTTAATAATAATATCACAACCTTTCTCCTTTAAAGTATCTTCATCAAAAGTAGTTGCGATACCAACAATTTTACAACCTGCAGCTTTACCTGCAGCAATACCAGCAGGAGCATCTTCAAATACAAATACTTTAGATTTACTTGGATCTTGTTTATTAATTGGGAAACCTAAACCATTTCTACCCTTTAAATAACATTCAGGAGCAGGTTTACCTTCTTTAACACTTGAAGCAGTAATAAAATTTTCCGGTCTTTTAATATTTAAAAATTTAAACCATTGTGAAGCCATTTCAAATGTGCCTGAAGTTGCTACAGCCCATTTTTCCTTTGGTAAAGAATTCATATCATTACAAAATTTAACAGATCCTGGTACTTGAACAGCAAATTTACCATATTTTTCTGGGATTGCACCTTCTAATTTAGCAACAAAATCATGACTAGCAAAATCTGGTGCAAATTTTGCAATTGCATCATAAGTTCTCCAACCATGTGAAATTTTAATTACATGTTCAGAATCAAAATATGGTTTATCTTTACCAAAATCTCTCCACATTTCTGCAATTGCAGGTTGTGAAATTATAATTGTACCATCAACATCAAGTAAACATGCGTTAACTTTAACAATTAATGGTTTTTCTGTTAGTGGCATAGTTATTATGTTATAATATTTGTATAACGGAGGGTACGTTAGTTTGTTGTTATTATTAAGTAGGAAATAATAAAGGAATAAACTTATATTAAATATATATCTTGTATTTATATATATTTACAAAGGGGGGATAATATCTGTAGGTAATATAAGATTACGTATGTATTGTATAAGATTACTTAGGCACATACTATTATTATTATTATTATTTTGTGATTAATTGAAATAAACTATCCGATATTCTGTAATCGTTAACAATATCAACTAAACCACAGAGATGTTGTTTAACAATTAACAATTAATATTGCAAATCAATCAAGAGTGATTTTTCTTACAAGGGGTGTGCACTATAGCGTGCACTGTGTTTCTTTCACATTGAGTCACAAAAAACTGCGCAACTGATGGAACTGTTCGTTGAGTACAAATATACCTAATGAAGTACGTATTGTACATAAAGGTACGTAGAATATATAGATAGGCCAATTTATTCATTGTTTGTACGGCATATTGATAGTAAACTGGGGACACCAATATAACCGGATACGGATGCGGATGCGGATGCGGATACGAACACGGATACGGAACATTGAATTTGAGTGATAAATCTCCGCGAATATCCGGTGATGCTGTGCTATTATAGTAATATGCCACCCGTTTCCTACCCCACCATGAGTGAAGAAAGATATGTTAATGTATTAAACAAGAAACGTTTATTACCTAGTTTGAATACATAACCAAACGACCAATATGTCAAGAAAGTAATTTAATTACAGGCGAAAAAATGATTGAGTATTAACTTGTATCTTCATATAGCTATATATAAATTCGCAAAATTATGCTGTAATAGTTACTATTAATATTATTTTATTATAATGTACTACAGTGGTATATTTGTTAGTTGTTGGTACCAAATATGTATAATTGTAGCATCTAATACGATAAAAAATGATCATTGTATTTGCATCTGTTTTATAGACAGTAACGCTTAATATATTAAAGGATTCCTATTCATCGGTTACAATTTTATATAATTCATTCGACTCACTATGACTGATACTGAATATGAATTTTTAAAACGATACAGTTATGTCACACAATTCAATGACATTATTATTGAAATCATGACTGCGCATTTATATGAACTGTTAAGAAGATATAATAACTACAGGTCAAATTAATATTACCTCATTTGCAAATATATATCTAGTTATATATATTTAGTAAAGAATAAAAAAAAGTATGTGCTTACCATTTTGAAAAAAAGCGAGTATATCCAAGATTAAAAAGGTGGAAATTAATACGTAAGTTTCTTGTTCTCGAATAATAAAAATAAGTTAAGTTTATAAGTTACCAGATCAACTTGTGATCAACTATTTTAATACAATACAATTTGACATTACATGTTTCAAATTTTATTATAATACTTCTATAGAACCGCTAATAACTAGGATTGTCGAGATAATTACCATTTTCGGAAATTTACGAGTTACCATTTAATTAACGCGTCAACCCTCATCACTCATCTCAGCCGCATCAACTAAACTGGTTTGGAAAAGAGATCTGAAAAAACATATTATACGTCTATCGATCCTGAGACACATATTGTTGAATATTCGTCTGTATTAATGGCAAACTGGATGCCATTATAGTACCGATTATAGAATTATTGAAGAAAATTAGATTTTATGAATATCGATAACTTAAAAGTTTACTTTAAGAAAACGACTCACATTGAAACTACAGTTAGTCGTATGATTAAGGGTTGTTTACCTATTGGGTCCATACATAACGCCTATTTGAGACTAAGATATTCTTTATAGAATTACCAGAAAATAATGCGGTTGTATACAATGAGTTTGATGATAAGAAGGATAACAGAACTCTTGAAGAGGTAAAGGTTGCAATCGAAAAGATGATACGAAGAGTAAAATATATGTTCCTTAATGAAATTACAACATATCCATGTTTCTTAAAAATTCCAACATTCACTTCTTTAAATTCTTTAGATTGAAATATTCAGAAGAGATTACAAATGTTCAATACCATTGATCTCTTCTCGTTAGAGTCTAATCATTGGTCAAACTTTAGCGAAGAGTGCTATATGGATGTCATGCTTGTTACTTACGATGAAACTACAGACAAACAAGTTTCATTTCTGTTGGATATACCAAAATCTAAAGGTCAATCTTCGGCTGGTATCTTGAATTAATTAACTGATGCTCTTTCAAATCATCCAGGTCTTAAGGATATAGTAGTAGGTATGTCAAATGATAATATATAAGTTGGAAGAGACCAAAAGAAACGCGGTCTATGCAATACCAAGAACCTGTAATGGATAATTTTTTTACAGAATTTATTTTAAGTGAAGACCACCCTCAAGATTATGACGAACCATATAATTTCATTAACCATTTATGTGGTTCTCATATTTTATACAAAAAGAATGATGTTATTTCTAGGGTGAAAAATAATTTTACTAAACAGATAATTTTTAGAGAGTTGGTAATCCAAATTACAGGTGATAAAAGTTTTGAATTAAAACTATATTTCAAGACGAGATGGGTATTAGCTATAGATACTCTTTATCAGTTATTAAAATTAAAAAACATCATAATGAATCCTTTATTTACTACTAATCTTAGAGTAGAATTTACTGAGGACGAATTTACAAGGATTGTGAACCTTTTATTATTCTTAGAACCATTCTCTGTTTTATGTGTACTCCTATCATCAGGTAATTGTGCAATAAATTATACAATTCCATTAATTTATAAGTATGAAGCTATCATATCAGATGTTATGAAACATCAGTTTTCCAAGGAACCGTCATGTGCTAGAACATACATGTTACTGAAGAAGTTTTCCAAAAAGATGTTAAAGTATTTGAACTATTATTATAATAATGATTGCTAAAGAAATGTCAGCAATTTTAACTCCGTATCTTAGTATGACTGTGATCGATACTTTCGAGACAAGAAGTGCAACTAATGGATAATTCGACAATGATGATGGGTATGTACAAACAGGGCCTAAATAAGAAGTGTATTACGAACGTCCAACTAAATTAAGAAAATTAGATGATTTATCGGAAAGAACTGCTCGTTCAGAAACTTCAAGAATATTTATTGAACAGCAATTATTAAATGAATTAATGGAATACAGAGATTTTTCTTAGAATACGAAATCAAGATACCGCACAGAATTTCGGAATACAAAATAAGGTAATCCTCCAATGTATACCTTCTAACATTATGGAGAAGAAACAATTGGAGCTGATAAGATTTTTTGGAAAACACATAAATTAATATTCCCACTTCTTTCATTTATGAACAGAATTTCCAACAACAGGCCAACCACCTTTGTTCATGGTTAAAGATTTTTCAATTTAGCTTCTTATGTCTACAACAAGCAAAAGAATAAATTAGATCGAGATTTTGATTAGAAATCTTTCCTACATGAAAATGCTATCATTAAATATCAATATCCAAGAAATCATGTTCCATAAGATTCCATTAACTGCCGCGTTGCGATTAACAGAACGATTGAATGAAAGAGCAAGGAGTTATGGTTTCTTGTACAATTTATTTCGTTGGATCCAATCCCCTTCCATATAAATCATGGTTATCTATCATGATATTATTTACTTCCGATATACTCTTATGTAAATAGTTCTATTTAGATATATACAGAAAACAAAAAATAATTAAATGCTGTAAGATGTGGATGTGTGTCTCTATCTTTTGAGACTACAAATATATGAACTGTAGCATATTGCGAGGTGTGCCCTTACAAAACTAATTCTCTACTTTGTTGGTGTTGCAGTGTGAATAATTATGTGTTAAATATCTACTATAGCTTCACCTACCTGCTGTCATTACGTAGCATGCGAGATACAACAATATTAAATAGCATATACATAATTATTGCTCTGCCACCTATCTGTACAGTGTGAAAGTCTCTTTAACAATAGATTCTATAATACCGGATGTAGAAGTCTCTGTTATATCAAATTCACAGTAATGCGTTGTATTTCACAATACAATATGATATTTGTTGCTGTCTCTGTTTCTGTTCTCCCACGGGAACTCACGTAACAGAAATTTTATATCCGGTTCGACTTAGTTTAGTAGCTATTGTGTTGCTGTTATTTAATTTTTCTCATAGTCGGTTCGTGTCCGTGAAATTGTTCGTTTCTTGTCGTTGGAAATTTCAACTGACAAACAAGTTAGAAACACTCGACAACAATTTCAATAATTATGTAAACTTTATATATATAAGTAGTATGTATCTTGTTATTGTGTAATGAATCGATTAGAAATCAGAAACTAATATCACCGTGTATCCCGCGTCTATTAAATAACATAATGAGTCAGTATAATAAGTTAACAGTTGCACAATTGAAAGATATTTTAACTGAAAGAGGATTACCCTTAGACGGTTTAAAACAAGATTTGGTTGTAAGATTAGAAAATAATGATAATGAGAATAAGAGTGTAGAAACTAGTACCGCTACTGAAACTGCTACCACTGAAACTACTGCAACTGCTCCAGTTACTGCAACTGAAACTACTATTGCCCCTGAACCAGTTCCAGTTGCTACTCCAGTTCCAGCTACTGAAACTGCTACCACAGAAGAAAAATCTGAAACTATAACAACTGAAACTCCAATTGTTGCTGAAGCTGAAGAGAAAAAACCTGAATTAACTAAAGAAGAAATTACCAAAATGGCATTAGATCATTTAAATAAAAAATTACATAGAGCTAAAAAATTTGGTTTAGAACAAGCTGAAATTGATGATTTAGAAAGATCAATAGCAAGAATTGAAAAATTTGGTGTTGATATGCAATCTCCATTAGCTGTTGAATTAGGATTAGTTAAGAAACCAATACATAAGAAACCACAACATAATAATAATAACAAGAAGAAACAAAATAAAAATAGAGTTAATAAAAATAAAAATAGAAATAATAAAAAATATAGAACAAGATATTAATGAAAATTATATTTTATTATTAATGACTTTTTATGCATAATTTTTATCCTGTTTATCTTACCAATTCAGTTCCCTAACACCACCCTCATCCTGTTCTAGCTAGAAAGGTTATAAAATCTTTGTGCGTGTTTTACATAATTAAAAAATTTATTATCTTCTGTAACAATGACCTCTCTTTGTATAACTTTTTCTGTTACTTAACCAATGTTGTTCTGATAAAGAATAACGTAAATATGTATTACTAAATTTCTATTAAAATCAAAAAAAATCAAAAAATAAATATATCAATTGAATTAATTAAAGTCATTATGTAGATTAATATTCTGAAAGAAACAAAATAATTTGTGAATATGAAATGTTTGTTTCTAAAATATATATATATATATATATATATTTATATGCATATATCTAAAATTTCTATATACTTCATGAACGATGAATTTAATGAGCTGAGCTATTTTCGTTAAGCTAAAAGTCAGAAAAAAAATATGAGTATAATAATATTACAAACAGCAAAATAAAATTATCATTAATTATTAGGTCATTAATTAAAATTGATGAATTGGTTGTGGTAAATTACCATTTTCAAATGAACTCTTTAATGAATCGTTTGATTTTGGTAAAAATGTAAATTGACGACTTGATG
Source organism: Kazachstania sp. M6911 (assembly GCA_037040125.1). Taxonomy (NCBI): domain Eukaryota; kingdom Fungi; phylum Ascomycota; class Saccharomycetes; order Saccharomycetales; family Saccharomycetaceae; genus Kazachstania; species Kazachstania sp. M6911. Next base: position 17,232 of record JAXQGP010000034.1, read on the forward strand.
GTGCAATATTTGGTGGTTGAGTAGTCACTGTAGCAGAAGTAATATTTGTTCCATCATTTTTATTTGAAATTCTTTTAATGATATCATCAAATAATGCAACACTTGGTAATTTTTCTTTCTTGATATTGTTATCTTCATTAATTAAAGTAGATGGAGATTTCAAGATATTGGATGTAACAGGTTGTTGTTTATCATCAGTAACTTGTAGAGATACTGAACTTAACATATTTAAACCATTTAGATTGTTAGCTGGAGTAGGAGAAACAGTAGCAACAACTGAAGTAGCGGTCTTCTGTTCAGTTTTTTGTAATTCTTGATATTCTAAATTAACTAAAGTTTGAATAATTTCATTTAATGGTGATAAAACAGAATCAAAACCATAATCTTTAACAATTGAACCAATAATTAAATTAAAAGTTTTAATTTTATTAACAGACGAAATTTGTAAAGTATTATTTGATAAAATTGTTGGATAACCATTTTGTCTTAATGTACCAATTACGATATCATCGAATAAAATTTGTGTAATTTTATCAATATAATCTTGTGATGTTGATTTAACTCTTAACATATCTAATAAAGAACCCTTTAAAGTCATTGCGAAATATTTTTCAACGACTAATGATAATGATGCTCTTATTGAAGTTTGACCTAAACTTTCTAAATTTGTAAATTGTTGACAATTTTCAATATCATATAAATCTATTGTTGATGATAAAGATTTTGAATTTTGGATATTATTTAATAAATTTTGTTTTAAATGAAATGGTATCTTAATATCATTATCAATATTAATTAAATATTGTTTTGATAAAGATAATGGAATTTCAATTAATGCTCTTAACATTGATTTAATTGGTTCATGAATATTAATGGATGGTGTAGCAGTAGAAGAAATTGATGGGGATGATAATTTAACTCTTTTTGAGTCTTGTTTTGGTAGAATGAATGTATTTGAATTTGAATTTGAATTCGAATTGATAAGTGATCTTTTTAAATTTGAATGAGGAATTGATGATGATAATGATGATGAAGTAGATGCAGTTTGTAAATTTAAATTATTTGATGATTCCATTATACTTTCATCTTCAGAAGAAGATGATGAAGATAAATTAGAAGATGAAGAAATTGGATTACCAATTAATAAAGAAGCAATTTTATTTGAATTCTTCTTATTATTTGATTTTTCCGTAATGTTATTTTTTGATACTATTAAAGTATAAGAAGAATTTCCATTAACTTTAGTATTGGTATTATTATTTGTTTCAGAATTATTTGTATTAATTCTACTTAAAGTCTTCTTTTTAGATCTTTTTCTATTTCTTCTAACAGATTGTACCGCAGCAGTAACTAATTTTTCAAAATCTGATAAAGAATCAATTGGATATTCAAATTCATTTCTTAAAATATCTGCAATTTGTTTAATATTATCATCTTGTTCAGAAGCTTTTCTTTCACTTAAACCAAAATGATCAATTAATTGTAATCTTCTACTTGAAAATTTTTTCCATTTTTTCGAATCTGTAAAATTTAATGAATCTCTAATTTTATGTGTTGTACCATGACCAGAATTTTTTGAAATTTTAAATTTATTCTCTTCATCACTATTATATAATGATGAAGTTGTATTTGTATTTGTATTTGTATTTGTAACAGTATCCATTATTCTATAATAGTTGAAAATGAATGAATGTATATTATGTATACTAATGATAATAGTAAAAGATTTGGATGTGTGTGATAGATAGTGAAAATTATCAAAAAGATAAAAAACTAATATTTTAAATAATAAAATAATACTAAATAAAAATAAAAATAGAAGAAGAAGATCTTCTTTATAATCAAAGGTTACTTCTTATATAAGAGAAAAAAGTATTTAAGAAAAAAGATTAAGAAATGATTATCTTTTATATTAATGAATGGCATTCTGATTAAATCGATCAACTAATCATTCTTGTTTTGTTTAATAATTTTTAACAATATGATATGTAATCTAATCAATCATTCATTCAATCAATGGAGGGGGAGGGGGAGGCACAGGTAAAAAAAAAGTTACAGAGAGTAAGAGACAAAACGAACTGTACACACAAAATTGCACCACTTAATAATAATAATAATACTAATTGTCACTATTTGATGGATCAATTATTTTTCATATGGGTGACTAAAGGTATTGCAAAAGGAGATGTTTAAAGCGAAAAGGAAAACCCGAAAATATTTTGTTCAATAATGACGAGTGGCGAAAAAGCAATTCTCTCTCTCTCTCTCTCTGTGTGCGTGTGTGTAAGCAAGAGAAAAAAGAAAGGAAGAGAGAAATGAAAAAAGAAACTAAATGGCACAATTACTGAGAAGTATCTGCACAACGTAGAAAGATGGGTCAATTCTCCACCGTTACCGAGATAAATATATAATATTAATAAGTAATATTATTATTACTAAAAAATCAATCGGTCTTCTGCTAAGAAACAATATTCGAAGAAACAGAAAAATGTGTCTCAAATAGTAATTTTCAAACAGTTGTCACATCTTTCTGCAGTAAAAGATGTGCAAATTAGTAAATACTAATGGGATAAATATAAAATGCTCGACAGGAATGAGACACAAGTTGGTGCATATCCATTTTATTTCCGAGGCTATGTATATGCGATTTGTTAACAAGTCATCTTACATTAAAAAACGGATAGAATTGAAAGAAAACAAAAAAATCATACGAATGAGACACGGAAATAAAACAATTACAATTATTAAGATTTGGATTTTAATCTCCGTATGTATCCTCATCAATTTAGTTATGTGGCTTCTTCCCACAGTAAGAAAATTGGGTACAACAAGAACAAGAGAGAGAACAAGAGAAAATCAAATTATTTCTATTATGATCCATTAGTAATGAGTCTTTTTACCACTGAAACAATAATAGGAGAAAATATTTTGAATAAGAATGATTATAATTTTCTTGATAATATCATACTAATCCGCCTTTAAAGAAAACAAAAAGCGGAACAGATTTTTTTTCGTTTTAAGAAAAGAGAGAGAGACACATTTTTAATCTTAAATGCGCGGAACAATAGAAACCATTAGAAAAGAAGGGGAGAAAATGTTTAAAAAAAAGACCCCATAATGATTTTTTGTCTCAATAAATTAATAGGGGGGTTATTAAATATTCATTTTTCTTGGTCCGACGATTTCTAGTAAAAATTTGAGGATGAGTATTTTTATTAAACTTTTAGAAAAAATATTAGTTTCTCTATTTGTATGTATCTTTTACTACATATTGTTATATCCGTGATAGAAAACCCATAATTCTGTTAATAAAATTTTAAAATTTTCTGCCGGTTATTATGTACCGACGGTCCCGAAATTTATTCAATTCATGAGAATTTCATTCCGCTACTCGATTTTATAGAGACAGGTAAATAGTTAAACAAGTTGTAAGCAGTTTGCTTAACCATAATAATAACACATCTTTTCTCTACCTTTATTGTTAAAAGTGACGGCTACTACATTTTTTATTATTTTATTTTGTCCCATTTAATATAACTATGACGAAATAATTAAATGCATAATTTTTTGTCCCATCTTTTTTCCAACTTTCATAAATGATTAATTTTTGATTTTCTGCACATCCTTTTCACTGTTTTTTTTTTAATAAATTATTTAGTCTCCCGTTGCTATTATTTTACTTTTTGCCCCACTAAGAGTGGAACAAGTTAAGATTTAAATCTCTGCTTATATGATTAAAAATGGGAAAGATTATCCTGCCATAATTTTATTTCCGAATTGCTCGGATGATAAGATTTAGAATAATAGTAATAATAATTTAAATTATTTTAGTTGGGTCTTGAAACAATTATATCCACAACATAATAATAATATGTTATATTATTATGAGTAATCAATCACACTATAATTTTTTGAGTCTTCGTTATCTTAAAACTTATCCGAGACAAGATTCATTTTTTTCATAAATAATTAATATCCGTCGCTTATTATAATAATAAAAAAACTCATCGGATCTTTTCTGTTCCGAATTTAACGGAATGAATATCGGGTCTTTCTTGAAAAGGATTATTTAAACGGAAACAGCATATTTTAATTGTTGAAAAAAATGCACCCATACATATTTTTTTTGGTTTTCAAATATGACGAAATAATAAAAAGAAAAGAGAGATAGATACTTAAAAAAAAAATATGAACGTAATATAAGAATCTTATATGGTGGAAATTTGTTTTATATTTGTTTTAGAAACAATTTATCGTACAACTTCAAGATTTTTTTGTTAATTCTATTAAATTTTGAAGTTTGACAATAAATCATCATCATCATGTATTATTAGTATCATTATATCGTAATAACAAGTTTTAGGTATTGTATTGTTTACCATAAGACGACTCATTTCTTTCTCAGAAGTTGATCTCTTTCCATTTAAAATTATGAAAAACAGATGATATAGAAACAAGAAGCTGATCTCTTGAAAGAGACAATATAATACGTAATATTCACTCATTTAGATAATATTCTTGAGTGATTATGATCCGTTTTAACTACCAGGATATTTATTTTGACAAAGACAATCAAATTTGGTACCATTTTGTACGTTCATTCTTAACGATTTATTGTTCAAATTCTATATGTTAATCGAGGTCTATGTCTTCAATTAAATCATTCTTTATATAATATATTATTGTATTATAATAATACAATCACCTGTTGGCTAGACGTTCTTGTCCTTACCTCAGAAATTATCGAAGGTAAATAAATATCATTACTACTCGAACAACAATTGTATCTTGATCTTTTCTCTTCAAATAATTAAATGGAATGTTTTTTATTCTTGACAATTAAATGTGTCCATTTTTTAATCATTTTAACAAAGAAAATACCGTAAAGGTCATTCTTTCGGATGTTCTTGGACAAAAAATTACTAAGAAAATAATGCAGAAAATCATTCGGAAAGACAATCTTATAAATTTCTATGTGTCAAATATTTAAATTCTAATGTGAATTTTTCATTTCCTTACAAATTATCTTTTCGCGAGAATGACATTCCGTTCACGAATCAATGTCTCATCAAACAATTTCAAAATTTTAAGTCGGAAGACCGATTTTGTTCCGCCCCCGTACAGTTACACCTCGAATAAATAAATAATAATAACAGTAAACATTCGTACAACTTCAAAATAACACCATCCCTCATATTCGAAAGAAATTTGTTTTGAATCACCACCACATTCAAAATTGAACGGCGTAAAATAGTCTTGTTCTTTATCAAAATGATGTTTTCCTTTTCCACTATCATGGTCGTACAAATAGAAAAAATCATGGTCATTAAAGTTTAGAAGATTCCTTTCGTAGTACCAATATTCTACGTTCTATTCTTTGTAAAAGTTTTAGCCACACCATCATTAATTTTTTGCCCCGCACGACTCGGAAGAAGATGAAAGGGAGCTAGAAAATGATGATTTTCAATTTTTCTTCCAAGAAATTTTAAAGAGAAAAGTTTCGGCCGAATATTTTGTTTCTCTTTAAGCCCACTATCAAAATTGGGAAAGAAAACAGTTATTTCCGAGTATTTTAAATTTTTGTTAGTAACCTGTATTAAATACGTTCCGCGGTAAGTAATTAGAAGCGGGCGTAAAAATTATTGTAAAATGAATCTTCAAAAAATGAAGATCTTTCATTTTATGTCATCATGTATAAGGAAACAATTTCCTTATTTTCGAATTTTGAGTACTATTCTATTGTGACATTTAAGATCTCTTTGTTAAGAATACAGATATCAATACTAGAGTAAGCTAATTGATATACATATTTGAATTATTAAAAGACTTCTGGTCTTCTGTTATGAAGATACGTTAAAAAGAATTGATTAAAGGTATTGAATATTTATTTTTATTTTTTAAATTTTTTATAATAGAATATGAATTAGAAATATAGATTTAGATATATATATGTAGTATCGTGGGGAATATATTCACAAAAGGGAAGAACGAACACTGAAAATTATTATAATTTACTCTTATCCTTAAATTGTTCTTCTGTGACACCTTCACCCATTGCTGCTGTAGCACTAACACCACCTTGTGCTAATTTCAAAATACCATCAATATATTCAGCACCAGACCATTTTTGATGTTTTAATACATCAACACCATCATCCATTTCCCTTTGTTGAACATTTTGAGCATATGCTTTCATACCATCTTTCTTAAAATCTCTTGCAAATGCATTAATAACTAATGCAGTAGTATGAATACCTGCTAAAGTAATAAATTGCCATACGTAACCTAATTTACCTAATCTATCAATAAAAGTATGTTGTTCATCAACAGACATGGCTTTTTGCCAATTAAATGATGGAGATAAATTATAAGCTAACCATTTATTTGGATAAACAGCTTTAACACCTTCAGCAAATTCAACAGCTTGTTGATAATCTGGATAATTAGATTCCATCCAAACTAAATCAGCATATGGTGCAAATGCACGAGCTCTCATAACAGCACATTGAGTACCACCTCTGTAACGGTATAAACCTTCACGAACACGAGGTAATTCCCAATTGAAATAAATATCATGACCTAATAATTCTTTAGCTAATTTACGAGCATCACGATTAGAAGTTTCAGTTAATGGACCAACTTTAGCATTGAACGAATCGATGACAGCTTGTTTGTTAGAGATACTGTCAGATTTGTTTACAGCATCAGCAAAGGCTTCGTGGAATAATTTTAATCCTGCCTTTTCAGTCCATTCCTTTTCAATTTGTGCTAATTTCTTACCATCAGCACCTTGCATAATAGCTAAATCTTGAGTTTCGGCAAGAGATAATTCAACATCTGGATTGGTTGCACCAACAATGAAATAATGATCTCTAGTATCAATAGTAGAACTAATTAAAGTAGCAGCTTCAGAATCAGATCTTGCAACAATTACTAAATTTGAATTCATTACATCTGCACACATTCTAATAGTAATTAATCTATTAACATGTTCTTGAACTGGGATAACACAACGACCAGCCATGTGACCACATTTCTTATTTGTTGAAGTTTGATCTTCCATATGAATACCAGCTGCACCACGTTCAATAAACATTTTAGTTAATTTATAAACTGCAGTTAAACCACCATGACCAGCATCTGCGTCTGCAACAATTGGAGTTAAATAATCAATTGGTGGACCCATATCATCAAGAGCAGCTTGAGAAGTAGCATTACCTCTAACTTCAAATTGTTTTCTATCATGAAATTGTTGAGCTTTAAATAAATGATCACATTTATTTGGAACAGTATCCATTGGATAATCAGCTAAATCTGGACCTGGTTCATTTGAAGTTGAAGCAGTTGAAGAACATTGCCAACCTGAAATATAAATAGTATCTAAATATTTAGCCATTTGAGTAATTTGAACAGGATCCATTGCACCGAAAGTTCTTGAAGCAGTACCATCATTATTATGTTTTTCTAAAACTTTAAATAATTTATCGGCCATTACTGAAGATGGATAAGTAACAGAATCAAAAGTACCACGTCTTAATGCGATATCTCTTGCAGAATAATTTCTTTGAGTTTGATTCCAACGTGGTTCAGACCACCATTTTTCAATTTCTTTAACTTCATTTTGAATAACTTGTTGAAGTTGTTCGAATTCGTTACCTTGATTGTTTGTAGAGATTGGCATTATTAAATGTGTTTTTTTTTTGAATTGTATATAGTATACTAATAATACTTTGATGATTTTATTATTATTAAAGAGAATTTAATAAATGAATTAAGCGTTATAACAAATCTTTGAAATTTTAAATTATTCAATCTATGTAACCTATTTATATATGTCAAAAAAAAAAAAAATGTTTCCTTTAAATTTTGCAAAAATAAGAATATACTATCACAAAGATTTGAAATTTTTTAATGTATATATTTTCAATAATTTAACTGTTATCTTGAGTCATCATCCATTATTCCTTAGAGGTACAAAAGGAGTAATGGATATAGTTGATCATATTAGTTTGTTTCCAGAGAAACGATTAAACTCGAAGAGAAAACTACTAAGGACTACTAATGTAAATTAATGATCTGTTATCCAATTTACGTATATTGAGTTATTAATGATTGAATATCAACTTCTTTTTTTCATGGTATTAGGGAACACATAACAAAATCAGTAAAATATCGTATCAATATTTTAATTAATAGAAGTGACGAATTTACTGAAAATTAAAATTAAGAAAAAAAGAGGTTACACAATTTGAAGAAAATGTGTCTTCGGTTTAATGGGGAATTGCAACGTCACATATATCGCATTAATGGAGATTGATAAAAATCAATAAATTTAAGACTTTCTGTTAAAAAAAACAATTCAGACATATTTTTTTTTGTTTTCTTCAGTTCCTCAAGAAATTGTGACGTCGACGCGAAGCACTCATACACATTTTGTCGGAACAACGGAGTTTTAAAGAGTAATCTGTTCCCTTAATTTGAGGAACAGCAGATGTATAATGTCAGAAGATATTAAAAATTATGATTATTTGGTAATAAATAGTCACTAATACAGATTAAATATAATAAAATCAATCAGTCTAATAAAAAAGAAAATTCAAATTTAATAAATTTCCCCCAGAAAATGCCGCAGAAAATATTTGGTCACGTGACAAAAAAATTCAACTGAAAAAATAACGACACCGGCAGGATTTGAACCAGCGCGGGTAGAGCCCAACAGATTTCAAGTCTGTCGCCTTAACCACTCGGCCACAGTGCCTAATAATTTTTTGGGTTAATTTTAGAGTTATTTATTCTGTTTCATAATTTAACTTTTAAAATATTGAGTGAAATGTTGCTGATTAGTTTCAAAGTATTCACATTTATTCTGTTGCGATATCACAAGAATAATAGTTTTCTTTGATGATTTATTATAGTTTGGAGTCATTTAAAAAATTTTAGATAAAATAGGAGACAATAAAAATGATTATTTTGAGAGAACTACCGTTATTTAATCTTCCGAACGTTAATTAATACGTCTGCTTTTAATTTTCTTATTTTAAAACCGTTTAAATACCAAGCGAAATTTCATTTAATATCATAAGGATATAATTATGATATATATGTTGTTATAACATCTAATATTGGGATTTTATCCAATATTTTTGTCCTATTAACAGTATGAAAAATACTATCTAATATGATCAATAATTATGAATTGCTTGGTGCATACATTCGAGTACATCCCAAGAATTGTGTGTGATAATATTAAATATATGTATATATATAAATGGAGTATACAAAAAAAGAAATTGTCGTACATTTTTGTTTTTGAAACATTACTAGCTGTCTAAATTTGATCAAAACAAGGCTAAATTTTCATTTCATAAATTTGAATCAGGACATATATGACTGAATGTGGTGTCTTCAATATTATGAATGACAAGTTATGTAGATATATATTCATCTAACTCTCGAATGCTTAATCTGAACATTTCCATACACCTGGTAATTTGAATTACGATGTTCACTTTACACATGTATTTGGTTGGATGCCTGTTGATAGGAATATGGGGTGGGCGACAATATTTCTTCGTTAAAGGTATGAATTAATTGACATTCCTGTAATTGCCTCATGTGTTTCTTTCAAGAAAATTTGATTACTAGCACGGTATGCTTTTGTGTGACACAACAAGTCTCTCACTTTTTTATGACAACAGCGATCTTACTTTACGTAAATGACATCGACTAATGAAGACCTCCACGTTTAAGCATCATTACATTGTCGACATTCCAAAATTTAAAATAAAAATATGATTGATTATTATATAGTCTATTCCATATTAAGAGAATTTGTGACACTTTACTATAATTTTGATTAATATCAATTTTACAGCCAAATATTAGAAAGAGTAATTACACATACAATACAGTAGGAATGTGTCGGAATTAACAAGATGAAAGAATTACAAGTAAATGAATAATAAATTTGATAATGTTCAATATTTAACAATCTAAAATAAAAAGAAAAACGTAATCTGGAATCATGCATAATTTCTACAATGCTAGTATTGGAGATTTGTAATCACGAAATTGTGAATCCAATAATATATAAAGAGAAAGATATTTCATATTTGAAATATTACATTTCTCTAAATTATTTGTAACATATTTTTATAATTTGTATATTAAAAAGATGAGACGAAAATACGTTAATCTAATAAAATAATAATTTGTACACTATTTTTAAGAAATGGAATCTAATAATAAAATTAATTATCAACAGAATGGATCTATGCGGTTACCAGTTTCAAATTCCACCTCAAGAAATCTTATATTTTTTCATACAAACTACGATGACTAGTAATATTATTGATACGTTGCAACGCTATTGTACAAATTCTAATATTCATACGTAAATAATCAAACCTTATGGTAAACTCTGTTTAAATAAACCAGACTTATAAAATTTAATACATAGCCAAATGTACTCTATAATAAAATAAATTAAGAGATGTAAATCATTATTTTTTTAAATTATATAATAATTACAAACTTATATTCTAACCAGTAGAATTTAAAAAAAAAAGTTCAAAAAAAGAAAAAATATCAAAAAAAAAAAAAGAGAGAAAAGTTAGTTGTGAAATTAAAACATGATAATCCACATTAACTTTTTAGAAATTTTGAATATTAATTACAATAACCTATAATTTATAACCTTCGTGGAATTTTGCACCAGCAAAGACACACTTGTCACCTAAATCTTGTTCAATTCTTAAGATTTGATTATACTTAGACAACCTTTCAGATCTAGCTAAGGAACCACTCTTAATTTGACCAGTTCTAAAACCGACAACCAAATCTGCAATGAATGTATCTTCAGTTTCACCAGATCTGTGAGAAACTTGAACACCCCAATTATTATCGTAGGACATTCTAGCAGCTTCGATAGATTCACTTAATGTACCGATTTGGTTAACCTTTAACAATAAAGTGTCAGCAATGTGTTCTTTAATACCTCTTGCAATTCTAGTTGGATTGGTTACAGTAATATCATCGGCAATAATTTGTACAGGAGAAGTCTTGAAGAAATTGGTCCAAGCCTTCCAGTCATCTTCAGCAAAAGGATCTTCTAAAGAGATGATTGGATATTTCTTCAATAAACCGTGATATAGCTCAGCTAATTGAGCATCTGTTAACCATTTTGATTTATCAGATTTTGGATTTTTAAAATCTAAATCATATAGACCATCTTTGTGGAATTCGGAAGAGGCAGCATCCATAGCAATCTTAATCTTACCTTCATGACCAGCTTTATTAATAGCTGCGACAATTAAATCTAGAGCTTCTTCTGGAGTTTCAATATCTGGAGCAACACCACCTTCATCACCAATATTAGCTGCGGAAGAACCGTATTTTTGTTTAGCTAATGATTTTAGGCAATGGTAAACTTCAGAACCCATTCTTAAACCTTCTTCAAAAGTAGATGCACCAATTGGAGCAATCAAAAATTCTTGTAAGGCTAAAGAACCACCGGCATGAGCACCACCATTTAAAACATTGAAAAATGGACATGGAATAACAAATTTATCAGTTCTTTGACCAGATAATTCAGCCAAATGGTAATATAATGGAACATTTTTTTCAGCGGCACCAGCTCTGGCAACAGCTAAAGAAACACCTAATATAGCATTAGCACCAAGTTTTGATTTATTTGGAGTACCATCTAATTTGATCATGAATTCATCAATTGCTTTTTGATTTTTAACGTCTAAATTTGCTTTAATTAAAGCTGGAGCAATGACATCGTTAACATTAGCAACAGCTTTTGTTACACCTTTACCACCCCATTTAGTACTGTCATTGTCTCTAAGTTCTAGAGCTTCATGAATACCAGTGGAAGCACCAGATGGGACAATAGCTCTAAAGGTACCCTTTTCAGTAGTTAGATTAACTTCAACAGTTGGATTACCACGAGAATCGTAAACTTATCTTGAGAAAATTTTAGAAATAGTCATCTTTTAATTTTTTTTTTTTTTTTTTTTATTCAGTTATTTTTGTTTGTAAATTGTTTTTGTAAATTGTTTATTTGAGTTTAAATATATTAACCGGTTATAAGAGTTAAATATTCAGTAATTGTTTTTATTGGTTATGGATTTTATAATTCAAGTTAGAAATTGAAAATGAAAAAGACAGGATAAATTGATATAAATTAATGAATATTGGCTCCTATTTATACTTTTTTTTCTGAGAATATAAACATTTCAATAAGGATATTAAAAGGAGTTCAAGTTAAAATTGAATAGGGAGGATAAATAATAAAGATAGTTGTAAAACTTAACAATAATAACGCATTTATTTTTGAGAATTTATTTGGAAACTATTGTTAATTAGTTTTTGAAGGCAACTGTTAACATGTGATTGTAAGTTTGACTACCTAGATTTGTTAAGCACTGTTTAACTACATTGTCTAATTATCTACAGATATATCTACCTGAGCGGACTATTGTTCTTCCTTCAAAATAGTCGGCAAAAGTACAATATACAAGTTATATTATCGAGAATGTACTGTTTCACAGTAATTATTTCACGATGCTCATGTAATAGGGTGACTAAATTCACTTAATAACATAATCAGAACTCCGACACGCAGTAGAGAATTGACGGTCCCTTCTTTTCGGGGTACGTACATAATCTAATTTGGCAGATAAAATTAAATCTCGCACTGTTGGATTAATGGGAGCGAAATATGAAAATGGAATTATAGTCATTGTAGGTACGTAGTGTTTAATTGCCCTACAAATATTGTGGAAGCTGTGTTTAAAATAGTAGTTGCCGGTATATATTTAATATATATAAAGAACTGAAAAAAGATAACTGAACAATTTGCCAAGAAAATATTATAGAGGTAATATTACCCAAAGTAGACAGTAATAACTCTGGTATTTTAGTTCACCATTTGGAGTTCGGATCGAATAAGGAGTTCCACCACGTGTTTTTTAGGATTCCACTAAACTAGTATATTATCAGAACTTGTAGATTTTATAATATTTAATGTGTTAGTTTCTTTCGTTCAGCACATTGATTCAGTTGAATTGATATTGGTGGCAGTAGATATGTATCAAATGCAAATTATTTTGATGGTACTCAATAGGTAAGCTTACAAGGGGAGTTGTAGTTTCAGACAACATTTGCTATCAGCTGTTTAGTAGCTATAGATTGAATGTAAGTGTTAGTTATTCTTGAACACATAACTCAATAGTATTTGAGTATGTGATATCTATAGTTTCAGGTATTACATATTTACATACGGATTTGGACTATAACTTGACAATAGTAAAGTGGTTAAATTTTGCATATTAATTATTTTTAAAATAAAAGATACTAAGCCTGAATTTATCATCTTAAATTTTCAATAGTTTAGCTTCCATTTTTACTAACTCCTAAAATTAATAGAATCTACCAATACAACAATTGTTCCACTTAAGCCATTAAAATATCAAAAAAGGAAACAAGAACAGAAACTGATTGAAGTAGAATATACAAAATCCCACTCTAACTAAATTTCACCCCACATTAATTTGACATTAATATCCTCGAGATAGAATTTAAATTTCCAAGATATATCCACGGATAATAATATTCATAGCATTTCATGTTAGTACCCCTAGGTTTCCCACATGAAAACACCAAAGGAGGAAAAAATAGAAGCCAGTAAATATTTTATTTAATCAAGTGATTTATTTTTATCGTTTAACTCTGCGTTTATTTTTTCATAATCCCGGGGATGAAATGCTATTTTGTTACTTTTACAACTAAGAGTACCTTCGCATTTAATTTTAACTGAAATTTTGTCAATTTCGTTAATTAAACCAACCAGACAACAACGTATTACTGAAATGAAACTAATATGTCTGCTCACTAACAAAGAAATTATCTTTTACAAGTACACATTTCAATATTTTACCTGCTACGTTACTCTTTAGTTCTGTTTACGCAGACGGCAACTCCTTAAGGCATCCTTGAATTTAATTGTCATCGACATTATGGACATCGTCTTGTCTTTCTTACTGGTTGATCTCTTTACCCCCTTGCACTTCTGCAGCGGAATTTCCGTCAGTTCATCCCTTGAAGTCCTTTCCGTCTATTCCACGGTCCCCCCCCTCCTGCGTCTCTCTGTCTAAATAAAATTAGTACCGCAAACAAAATAGAATAGCCGGACAGAAACCAGAAGAGCACCCCTTGCCCGGAAGGAGACAAACCAGTCTGGTCTGGCTGAGTTCCGTGACATTGCATGAAAGGAACACGGAGTGGGTCCTCTAATAGTAACGATATATTGTTCCCACTTTAATAAATAGACATTCTTTAACTAAATGCGCTAGCTGTCTTGTGACAAATTGGAAAATAATTATTGTATGTTGTTGTAAAAGGGGATGAACTAAATCATAATTTAATAGTAATTTGTTCGCTCGTTCCCCGGAATTATTTTTTTATCTTGTTAATAATATTTCTTAATACCGTATTGCTTTCATGAAAAGAGAAACAAGGGGTACGTGACAACAAGTAACATTTCCTTTTTCGTTAAATTTCAGTAACTGTCAATAAAATTAACTAATTGTTCAACACGGTTTCAAACTTGCACTCCCAGAAATTTTTTATATATAAAGAACGACAATTGTTTCTTAATGTTGAACAGTTTCCAATATCTTTTATTCTTATTATTCTAAATTTTCTTCCTTTCTTATTAGTTTATAACAATACATCAAGAATATTTTATATTATTTCCTATATATTATATTTTTAATTCATAAAACACAACTCAATTGCATAAAACTTCCTTCACACAAATATGACTAAGCACGAAAAGAAGGTTAAGGTCACCACTGTTACCGATAAGAACGGTGATAAAGTTAAGGTCTTTGAAGATCTAGATAGTTTCGAAAATTTCGTTAAGAATAGTGCTGAGGATAATGAATTTGAAAATGTTCATTGTCAATTAAACTATTATCCACCATTTATTATGCATGAAACTCATGATGATCCAGATAAGATCAAGGACACTGAAAATTCACATTCTAAGAAGTTTGTACGTCATTTACATCAACATGTTGAAAAGCATCTATTAAAGGATATTAGTAGTTATTTCCATCAACCATTGAAATTTAAGGACCATCATAAGGAGGAAAATTTCGATCATATTACTTGGTCCTATAATGATGAAGCAACTATGAACGAAAAACATTTCAATTTGAAATTAGAAGTTACTTGTCATCATGATGATGCAATGGTTGCAGTTGACTATAAGACTTCTCCAATAGTTTAGTTATTTTCTCCCTAAGTTATATCTATATATAATTTTAGTTAAGTAATTACTACTATATAATTTAACGACTCTTTAATGAACACAACAAAAACAAAAACAGTTTAAAGTTTTGTTTTAATAAATATGTAGCTTTGGCTAGCTTACAAATAGGTGAGATTCCGCGTATATTTATATAATATCTTAAAGTATACAGTTATTAATTTATGTCATTATTTAACCGAATTATTGAATATACCATTTGAAAATTAAATGTATAGCGTATGGCAACCCACTAATAATTTAATGTCAATAAAATATAATATCGATATAATTTTCTTAGTGGTTATGTCTAAATACAGGGATTGGACCTTTTTAGAAACGAGATAGTTAGATAAATACATAAATACTTATTCGAATAACTAAGATTATGACATATTACAATATTCAAATGAATAATATATTGAATAAGATACAGACTACATCATAAACAAATAGCTGAATACTATGATCTGTCCTGAGAACTGAATAGAAGTATATGAAGATACTTGGATATGGTGTTAAGCCTCCTAAAAACAAAGATGTTCTTCCGAAAGTTATAGTTGGTCAACTTCTAAGATGTGGATCAACTTTTGACGCATATCCAGAAGATATCACTATCGTTTTTTTGTTTACTTAATTTCGTAACTGGGGTCTTTTTTAAACATCTAGCGAAATGAACAAAATATAAACTTCTTAAAAATTATGAGAAAAATTTCGATAATCTTGAAAACAAAAGGTTATCCATTGAACTATACACGAAACTGGAAACGTAATAGATATATTGACATACTAAAGTTTATATTTCCATTTCTACACTCAAAAACAACAATAGTTATTTCATATTCAAGTTAAGGTATTAGAAATACATATAAAAATGAACATAAACCACATTTTTATTAATTCTTTCAAGTTGCTATTATTTTATATATTATATATATATATATATATATATATATATATAAGGGACGGAACAGTGCCTGGGCAGTTGTGTTCTATATACCCTGTATACAGCTACACTAGTAATTGTAACAATCAAGTGAGGACCCTTAATCAAAGCAGACCAAATAAGTGTTTCTAAGCCGTACCAGTTAACTTGTAGATATATTTGTCCACATACACCTTCTAATATTCCTCATACTACTAGCATTATTATCAGATATTTTCATTGAATTGTGTCGTTTCTAAGAAGCTTTGTATCCTCTTACGGACAGGTACACAACTTACCTAAAACGGAAATAGTTTCCAGAAGCTTCTACTAAAAGAAAAATTCCTAGTCGTACGTCGCGACAAAAAATCCGAAATTTCTTTCTTTTTTCGATATTTTTTTTTTTCATCAAAATTTTCTTCTCAAGCGTGCGGTGGACTTTTTGTAAGCAAGAGAAAGACTGTCAGTTAACAATTTTTCCTCATTTCTTTCTTTTTACTTTGAGTACTAAGCGCAAGACTCAAAGTAAATCGTAAAGATTATTATGTTAAGATCAAATTATAAATATATATTTACGTGTATATTATTTAAAAACGCTTAAAATTATTTTATACCTTGTCTAAAAAGGATAATCATTGATAGGTATTAACTTTAGATCCATTTCTGAAATTAAAACCACTACAACGACCGCTGCCCCCTTACGTTAGACGAAATATTAATTATTATTACGTAAACACTTATAGAACATTGCATATTTCATTAAAAAATAAATTAAAATGACAACTACACATGCACAAGAAACATTTCATGCATTTCAAAATGCAGTTGCTCATAATATGAGTAATTTTGATGAAGCATTAATGTCCGATGATGAAGAAGAAGATTATTGTCCATTATGTATTGAACCATTAGATATTACAGACAAGAATTTTTTCCCATGTCCATGTGGTTATCAAATTTGTCAATTTTGTTATAATAATATTAGACAAAATCCTGAATTAAATGGTAGATGTCCTGCATGTCGTAGAAAATATGATGATGAAGGTGTACGATATGTTGTTTTAACAGCAGAAGAGATTAAGATGGAAAAATCAAATCAAGCTAAAAGAGATAGAGAAAGAAAACAAAGAGAAAAAGAACGTAAAGAAAATGAATTTAGTAATAGGAAACATCTTGCAGGTGTTAGAGTAATTCAAAAAAATTTAGTTTATGTGGTTGGTGTTAATCCACCTGTACCATATGATGAAGTTTCAAGTACTTTAAGATCAGATAAATATTTTGGTCAATATGGTAGAATTAATAAAATCGTTGTTAATCGGAAGAGTCCACATGCTGGTGATAATTTCCATCATCATACTCCAGGTTATGGTGTTTATATTACATTTGCCTCAAAGGATGATGCAGCAAAATGTATCGCTAAAGTTGATGGTACTTATATGGATGGTAGACTAATTAAAGCTGCTTATGGTACAACTAAATATTGTTCATCATATTTAAGAGGTCTTTCATGTCCAAATCCAAATTGTATGTTTTTACATGAACCTGGTGAAGAAGCTGATTCATTTAATAAAAGAGAATTACATGGTAAACAACAAGCTCAACAAGCTCAACAACAACAAAATGGTGGGACATCATCCGCGGGTAATATTTATGGTAAACCATCTACAAATAATAATTCAACTAATGGTTTATCTACATTGAATACTTATCAATCTGGTTCATCCTCACCTGCATTAGTAAAAGCACAATTACACCATGATAATAATAATGTTGGTAATGCTGTATTAACTCCAGCACCAAAACCTACAGGTGCTAACCCATGGGGTATTAGTCAAACAAGTACACCTGTTACATCATTAAATTTATCTAAAAATATTAGTGCTAATAATTTACCAACTTTAGGTGATAGTTTGAATCAACATCTTAATAGTCCAACAGTTGCCACCACCACTATTAATAATAATAATACCCAATTGAAAAATAATACAAACGATATTGAACATCATGATAAATCACATAATAAGAAGAAACATAATGCTACCATTGAACAAAATTATGTGGATCCATATGATTCACTTGGTAGTGCAGTTACCTTTATGGATGATACAATTAAGAAATTTTCTAAATATCAAAATCGTCCAATTAAATTAAAATCTAGTATTATTAAGAATCCAGCATATAATAATTATCCATCATTATTTACATGGAATAATGTTGAACCATCTAAAAAATGTGATAAAATTTTAACTAAAAAATTAATTGATATTTTAGCTATTAAACCAACAGATCATTCGAGTTCTGTATTACAATTTTTACAATCTGTTAGTAATGCAAATGGCAATAATATTAATGGAACAATGCAGTTACCACTTGATGGTAGTGAATTAAGTTCAAATTCAGGCACACCATTACCACAAAATAATATTAGTTTACAAATGCAACAACAAGGTTTAAATGTTAGAAATCAACCAAGTATTTTCCCAAATGTTGGTGGTAATCCAGAAACAATGACTAAAGATACAAGCAGTCCAACTCCAAGTAATAATTCATCTGATTTATTAAATCAATTAATTAATGGTAGAGGTGTTGCAGCAAACAATTAAATGAAACAAATAAATTGAATTTACATAATATAACATATATAAACATATATAAACATATAAAATACTAAAAAATAAACAGAAAAAAATTATAAATATTATCATAAATTTTTTTAATGTAAAGTATGTAAATTCGATGTAAGATCTTGTTTAGATAATTTTTTTTTGAACTCAGCTCCGCGAGTCTTCATCCCAAACTACTCCCCATCAACAATATATAAAACTCATATATTGAAACCAGATATGATAAACTTCATAAAAGAGAAACGAAGAAGGTAGACTGGATATTCAAATAAACACACATTTAGAATATTACCATGTCGATGTATAATCTTTCCAAATATCCCAACGATGTGGCACAATTATTTGAACCATTGGCACCATTACCATATAAGAAACCAATAGATTATCCACCTCAGAAGAGAAGAACAAACCCTAATATAAGTCCATTATCCAATATATTAAACTCATCACAATTTTCAATATATAAGAAACAATACCCTAAGGGTACTAAAAATGGTCATTTATCAGCACAATCAAAATTAGAGAAGAAATTACAAAAAAATAATATTTATTTACAGAAAGAATTTGAGAAATGGGATCCACAAAACGATCCGCATATGTCAAATACTGATCCATACCGTACTATATTTGTTGGTAGGTTACCATACGGAGCAACGGAAGTTGATTTACAGAAAGCCTTTGGCGGCTATGGCTCAATTGAGTTAGTGCGCGTAGTAAGAGACAAAGAATCTAAATCGAAGGGTTATGGATTTGTTGTATTTAGTGATCCCATGGTTGCTAAATTGACAACAAGAGAATGTGGGGTACATCGTGGTATAGAGATAATGGGGAGACGTTGTATAGTAGATATTGAACGTGGTAGAACTGTAACCTATTTTAAACCTAGAAGACTTGGTGGTGGATTAGGTGGTAGAGGTTATATACAGCAACAGAAACAATTACAAGAACAGTACAATCGTCATTCTTCTATACAGCAGAGTAGACCGCAATATAGTGGTCCAAGTAGATTTGCTAGGGAACCTGTAATGCAATCTACCGCACAACTTGAGGAAACACCAGCGACTACTAATACTACTACCAGTTACAAATCTCGTAATACAAGAAATCAGGATACAGATACTAATAAATCTATAGAAATGATAGATTATTAGTCGCATATCTTAATACATTATAATGATATAAATAATCTTATATAAGCATCATCACATAGCATATAAATATAATACAACAAAATGATCTTTCCATATTAGAAGACCAACACCTTATGTGCGTCTCAATAGACATATCAACCAATTCTAGTAATCTTCAGGAACTGTACCAATAATCATACAAATAGCATTCATTACCGTTCATTATTTATCAAATGCAATTTATTGTTGCCGTAGTTCATAAAATTTGGCTATGTAGCATATTAATTGGCGATGGATGGCAGCGATCGCTTCTTTTATCACTTAGGGTCACGCGGTGAATTGGAAAATTATCAATTTATGCGGTGTACCGTTAAGTGAATGACTCAGCGATCGTCCTCCAAGTGAAATTGATGTCTTCTACAGCAATTTGACTGTAACATCTACAATTTCGAAAAAACTGGGAAAAAAAGCAACACTATTGCAAACCGTTCTAAGATTTATTCGCACAAGACCAATTTGTCTTGAACTGCCCTTCACCGCTTTCGAACGAATCAAATATAAAATTTTCACCTATTCAAATTTTTTTCAACTGACAGATTTACTCAGCAAAGAGAGTATTTAAAGTAACAAGCATCGCTAATTTTTTCCATTAGCTACACTCTCTTTCCACATCTCAACTGAAATAATTTTCTTTTTCATTCAAAAGGAACGACTAATTCAATAAGGAATTGTGACTAAATAATCATCCGTAATATCCCCTTACTTATATATATATCAAGACATTAAGATATACAAGAGGAATTTAACCTGATATAAACAAAATATACAGAAAAGCAAAAAAAAAATACAAAATAGTCACAACTCAAAATGCCATCTGCTAGTTTATTAGTCTCTGCAAAGAGAATTAGTACAATGCAATCATTAAGACAAATTAATTTGAATCTAACTAGATCTTTATCAAGTATTACTACTAGATCAGGTCAAACTTTCAATCATTCTAAAAGATTAGTTGAATCAAGAAAAGTTGTTTACTCTAAAAGATCTATCTCTTCTGTTAATGGTGTAGGTACATCAGGTACCAGATCTACAGTGGTTCAATTATTAAATAATATTAGTACTAAAAGAGAAGTTGAACAATATTTAAAATATTTCACATCCGTATCACAACAACAATTCGCTATCATTAAAGTCGGTGGTGCAATTATCTCTGATAATTTACAAGAATTAGCTTCATGTTTAGCATTCTTATATCATGTTGGTCTTTATCCAATTGTCTTACATGGTACTGGTCCACAAGTTAACGGTAGATTAGAAGCTGAAGGTATCGAACCAGATTACATCGATGGTATTAGAATCACTGATGAACATACAATGGCCGTCGTTAGACAATGTTTCTTAGAACAAAATTTAAAATTAGTTAACGCTTTAGAAAAATTAGGTGTTAGAGCTAGACCAATTACATCTGGTGTCTTTACCGCTAATTATTTAGATAAGGATAAATATAAATTAGTTGGTGATATCTGTGGTGTCAACAGGAACGCTATTGAATCCTCAATTAAAGCAGGTGCTTTACCTATTTTAACTTCCCTTGCTGAAACACCATCTGGTCAAATGTTAAATGTTAATGCTGATGTTGCCGCTGGTGAATTAGCTCGTGTCTTCGAACCATTAAAGATCGTTTATCTAAATGAAAAAGGTGGTATCATAAATGGTGAAACCAAAGAAAAAATTTCAATGATCAATTTAGATGAAGAATACGAAGAATTATTAAAACAAAGTTGGGTTAAATATGGTACTAAATTAAAGATTAAGGAAATTAAAGAATTATTAGATTACTTACCACGTTCTTCTTCTGTTGCTATTATTAATGTTCAAGATTTACAAAAAGAATTGTTTACTGATTCTGGGGCTGGTACTATGATTAGAAGAGGTTACAAATTACTAAAGAGATCATCTTTAGCTGAATTCCCATCTACGGATTTATTAAGACAAACTTTAGAAAAGGATGAAGATGTTGTATCTGGTAAAGAATCTGTCTCCACATACTTAAGATCTTTAGAATCTGAAGATTTCGTCTCTTATTCAGATGAACCATTAGAAGCATTAGCTATCGTTAAGAAGAATGGTAACAGTATTCCTATCTTAGATAAATTTGTTTGTACTAACGCTGCTTGGCTAAACAACGTCACTGATAATGTCTTCAGTGCATTAAACCGCGATTTCGCATCTTTACAATGGATTGTTAATGAAGATGATCCAAATATCGCATGGCATTTCGACAAGTCCGAAGGTTCTTACTTAAAGAATGGTAAGGTCTTGTTCTGGTATGGTGTTCAAGATATTAACACTGTGTCTCAATTAGTTAGTGATTTTGTTAAGAAGACAATTGCCTCAACTGGTAATTATTCTAGTAACTCCAGTGGTGTTTTCAAGAATGGTAAATCTGCAAGAAACTATTCTACCAGATCTACTCCAAAACCAAATGGTACTAACACTAAGAAGGGTCGTATTGGTTTAATTGGTGCAAGAGGTTTCACTGGTCAAAATATCTTAGCTTTAGTTGATAATCATCCATACTTCGAAATCGCCCACGTTTCTTCTCGTGAATTGAAAGGTCAAAAATTAAAGGGTTACAATAAAGCTGATATTATTTATGAAAATTTACAAGCTGAAGATATTAAACGTTTAGAATCTAAAGGTGATATCGATTTTTGGATCATGGCACTACCAAACAATATCTCTGAACCAATTGTTCAAGCTATCGAAAGTGTTAACGGTAAGTCTAAGATCCTTGATTTATCAGCTGATCACAGATTTGTTCCAGAAACCGAATGGGTTTATGGTTTACCAGAATTAAATGATAGAGAAAGATTATCTAAGGCAAGAAAGATTTCTAACCCAGGTTGTTACGCTACTGGTTCTCAAATGTCGATTGCTCCATTATTAAACCATGTCGATGGTTTACCAACTGTATTTGGTGTTTCTGGTTATTCAGGTGCTGGTGCTAAACCAACCCCAAAGAATGATCCAAAATTCTTAAACAACAATTTAATTCCATATGCATTAACTAACCATATCCATGAACGTGAAATTTCTACACGTATGGGTCATCAAGTTGCGTTCATGCCTCATGTTGGTCAATGGTTCCAAGGTATCTCTTTAACCGTCTCTATTCCAATCAAAAAGGGTTCACTAACCTCCGAACAAGCTGAACGACTATATAAGGACTTCTATGCTGGTGAAAAATTAGTTAAGGTTCAAAAGGATATTCCTTTAGTTAAAGATATCTCAGGTACCCATGGTGTAGTCATTGGTGGATTTAAAGTCAATGATGCCGGTGACCGTGTCGTAGTTTGTACTACTATTGATAATCTACTAAAGGGTGCCGCTACCCAAGCTGTTCAAAACATGAATTTAGCTATGGGTTACGGTGAATATGCAGGTATTCCAGAAGACAAAATTGTTCAATAATTGAATTGAAATGTCTCCTTCTACATACCGTTGAATGTGATAAATAGATAATAAATAATAATAATATAATTTAATGTAAAACAATATAAGAAATTACCACTAATATAAAACTAGAAGTTTCAGACTGGTGTGTTTATATGTTGCAATGCCACTGTAATTATTTCTTTTGAACATTACCCTCATATTCAGTTTCCTGTTTCGGTTGAAAATTTCGTTGGTCCCTTTCCAATTCACGGAGCCTCCTATTTTCAAAAAACATTAAAGAACCACATAGTGAAGCTACCTTAATTAGATGATAGGAATTGACTAAGAGAAGAGTACTACCGCCGTATAAAGAAGTTAACATCCCTTCGAGATAACAGATTGACTTAAAGACTGAAACCATAACACAAATTTATATACAATATGTCTGATTGGAGAAGAATTGATATTGATGCATTTGATCCAGAAAGTGGTAGATTAACCAAACAAGATATTCAACCACCATATGCTTCACAAATTACGTTACAAGAAATTTCTTCAAAGATTTCTCAATTACGTACTTTAGCAAGTAGTGGTGATTTTAAATCTGCAGTTGCATTAGCTGTAAGTGATCCTCCATATAATGGTGATGAAAATACTAAAGCTGAATATTTTAGAGCTGTTCTTGAGACATTAACACAAGTAAGGCAAGCCGATATTTCAGGAATTGTTAGTGGATTAACTAACGATCAACAAGATACATTAGTTAAATATTTATATAAAGGTATGTCTGTACCTGAAGGTCAAAAACAAGGTGGTATCTTATTAGCATGGTTTGAAAGAGTCACTCAAGTTGCTGGTGTACGTCCAGTATCACATTTCATTAATGATAGAAACACTGTTTAAGATTATTAGTTTATCAGTGTAAATATGTATATTTTTAGTTTGATATATGTCTGTTTATAACTTTCTATATCTACAATTAACGAAATTTTTAAAATTAATTGAAATATTTAATTTATTAACTGGGGGAATAGTAATATGGTTTGTTCGAAACTTATCAGTCAATATATGTATTTAATTATTATATTACGTACAATATAATATATTAAAATAAAATAATAGTTATTAAAACCAAACATACGTAATTTTCAAATTGATTTCATAGCGACCAGACAATTGTGTTACCTACGCAACACGAAGTTAGGAGTTTCAATGAGTCAAATAACTGATGTTCCTGTTCCCTAGGAAACTGAGATCGTACCTGATTTCATAAGAAGAAATGGGCAAATATATCTTGTTTGTAACTTATAGCAACCAAGAATATCAGTAAGAAACGAAACACCAAACTTAGTATTTAATTAACTAATAAGGTATCACAAAAAAAAAGATTAAATAAAACACGAAATGCATGAAATAATTCCCTATTACGGTTAAGATAAGATTTTTAACCAGCAAACACCTTTTTTTTCTTTACCTTCGCAAGTAAACAAAATTAATTTTGAGAATTGCTGAACCAAGCAAATGAATATTTCACCGTTCGAGAATAATAATTACTGAATTAGGTTATTAAAATAATTTCTTTAAAAATGGCATTAGTAATGAAAAATTAGTTTTACCATAGTTAACGTAGACGGATATGATCACTATGGAGACGGGACAATCTGTTGTAATAAATTTGTATGCAGCTTTCTTTATATGATTTTCGATTGTTCAGAATCAAGCGAAGAAAGATACGGATAAGACTATTATTTTGTATGTAACAAAAAAAAATGCAAACAAGCTGAGGGCGTTACCGTGGCAATGGGAGCCGCCTACCACTATTTTTTCACATTGAAGAAATGAAATAATATTTCTAGGTCTTGTTCAATAAACTAATCTTTGAAGAAAGTAAATATGAAATAAAGAAAAAAAATGATAGTAGTAAATTACTTTTAGCAATTTTAAGATGTACATAATCGTCCTTACCCCTTGTTAATCCAAAATAAGTAAATATTCAGCTGTTTAGGCAGTGAGAACAAAAAAAATGATAGATATATATTTTCATCTAAAGTTACTTTACCATAGAAACGAGTCGAAGAAACTGCAAGAACAAAAATAAATAATTATGGAGAATAATAAGGCTAGTTGAAAGATCGACGGTGTTATACGTTTCAGCCGAGTAATAAACGGTACATTTTTTTTCCCTGTTCTACAAATCAACTACTGTTACTTAGGTAACTGTTACGTTAATAACTTTAAAACAATCCTTGAGATCATTACTAATATGAAAGCGGTAAAATAAGTATTATTATGGTACGTATGTCCGTGAACCCTTTAAAAGATATTAATATTGTTGATAATTAATTACGGAGAACAAATGATTTAATCTCCTTTATTCTTGAAAATGTAAACAAATGAGACGCGTCAATATTTTAATTAATTGATTACACCTTTTTTAACAAAAACGAGGAGCAGTTGTACGAAACTTTCAGTCTATAAATTGATTTCTTAAAACGCGTAAATAAATAAATAAAATAAATTTATCAAAAATGAGACGCGTCGCAAGAATTTGTAATTAGTGTAATTGTGCGCAATTGTCTGTGTATCTGGGGTGGGAAATCACCCAATTAGTTTATTCCTGAAAAATAAAATAAAAAAGCTGTTTTGCTCAGAAAGATTTGCACAAACGCACACATCCAGACGCGTAAATATATATATATATATTTTTAATAATAAAAGAAATATTTCCTGTAGGGGCATTATGGTGAAACACCCAAGTTCTTTAAATTTCCCATATTAAATAAGTAAGAAATTTGCTGTTAATTATTATTATGCAAGATTGTACAGTGACATTTTTTTCTAATGATGAGGGTTTAATATGGATTTTTTCAAATTTGTCATTTTCTTCCCATTGATAAGCGTAGAACAAACTGGGAACAAGAGGTGCAAAGTATCCATTAATAATAGTAATAATAATTGATAGATGAATATTTATTTATTTATTTAAATTGTTCCACGGCTAATTAATACATTCACCTGTTTTTCTTTCCCTAATTATTATACAATGCCGAGAAACCAGCTAACTACTATAATTTTATTACTATCAAAATAAAGTAATTATCATTCCATTCTTGTCATTGAAAATGATCCACAGATAATCTGTCTTGTTATTTGTCTTCTATTTACATTTTAATTATTCATTTTATTTTTGTTTACGCGTTTCGTGTTTTATTTTAATCTTTCTCAGAATTTTGTTCATTTCTTTTTTGTTGCTCTTGCCTTTCACACAGATTCCTTCGCACAACAATAGCTTTTCATCCCATCTTTTTTCTGTTTGATCCTTTGCCACTTTCGAAATCAAATTTTTGCTAATTGGGAATTTCATTGAACTATTAGAAGTCCGTACCACGAAATCACGAAATTTTATTTTATTTTATTTTATTATATTAATTTTTTTCGTTTGGCGTTCGTCTTGTGAAGAGCTGCTAGTACCCCTCCTTCTCTTACTCTACTCTCTGTATCAAATCAATGAGGTTTGAAATTTTCACAGTAAAATTAATAATATGAGAGGACTTACGTTCAACGATAATGTATGATATTATGAGATACACGTTATTTTGACACAGAACATGGATCGAAGGGCAAATCAAAATAATAAAATAAACATATAACATTTTTAATATATAAGGAACTGATATATATCAATTTTATATCATTTTCTCAATTTTGATTAATTCTATTTCCTTTCTCTTAATCTTTTTTTTAATTTATTTATTACTACATTTAAAAATAACCATCAACTATCATCATCACATTAATAACCATCTCACACAATGTATGTCATTAAGAGAGACGGCCACAAAGAACCTGTTAAGTTCGATAAGATTACTGCTAGAATTTCCCGTTTATGTTACGGTTTAGATCCAAAACGTATCGATGCTGTTAAAGTTACTCAACGTATTATTTCTGGTGTTTATGAAGGTGTCACTACTTCTGAATTAGATAATTTAGCTGCTGAAACTTGTGCTTACATGACTACATTACATCCAGATTATGCTACTTTAGCTGCTAGATTAGCGATTTCTAATTTACATAAACAAACTACTAAACAATTTTCTCAAGTTGTTGAAGATTTACATAATTATATTAATCCAGCTACTGGTAAACCAGCTCCAATGATTTCTGATGATGTTTATAACATTGTTATGGAAAATAAAGATTTCATTAACTCTTCTATTGTTTATGATAGAGATTTCCAATTCAACTATTTCGGCTTTAAGACTTTAGAACGTTCTTATTTATTAAGAATTAATGGTAAAGTTGCTGAACGTCCACAACATTTAATTATGAGAGTCGCTATTGGTATTCACGGTAGAGATTTAGAAGGCGCTTTAGAAACTTATAACTTAATGTCCTTAAGATACTTCACTCATGCTTCTCCAACTTTATTCAACGCTGGTACTCCAAAGCCTCAAATGTCTTCTTGTTTCTTAGTTGCTATGAAGGAAGATTCTATTGAAGGTATTTACGATACTTTAAAGGAATGTGCTATGATCTCAAAGACTGCTGGTGGTATCGGTTTACATATTCATAACATTCGTTCCACTGGTTCTTACATTGCTGGTACTAACGGTACTTCTAACGGTATTATTCCAATGGTTAGAGTTTTCAACAATACTGCTCGTTACGTCGATCAAGGTGGTAACAAGAGACCAGGTGCTTTCGCTTTATATATTGAACCATGGCACGCGGATATCTTTGACTTTATCGATATCAGAAAGAATCATGGTAAGGAAGAAATTCGTGCTAGGGATTTATTCCCAGCTCTTTGGATTCCTGATTTATTCATGGAACGTGTTGAATCTAATGGTGATTGGACTTTATTCTCTCCAAGTGCTGCTCCAGGTTTATCTGATTGTTACGGTGAAAAATTCAAGGAATTATATACTCGTTACGAAAAGGAAGGTCGTGGTAAGACTATTAAAGCTCAAAAATTATGGTATTCTATCTTAGAAGCTCAAACTGAAACTGGTACTCCGTTCGTTGTTTACAAGGATGCTTGTAATGAAAAGAGTAACCAAAAGAATTTAGGTACTATTAAATCTTCTAACTTATGTTGTGAAATTGTCGAATATTCTGCTCCTGATGAAACTGCTGTTTGTAACTTAGCTTCTATCGCTTTACCTGCTTTCATTGAAACTACTGAAGATGGTAAGACTTCTACTTATAATTTCCAAAAATTACATGATGTTACTAAGGTTATTACTAGAAACTTAAACAAGGTCATTGACCGTAACTACTACCCAGTTCCAGAAGCTAGAAACTCTAACATGAGACACAGACCAATTGCTCTTGGTGTCCAAGGTTTAGCTGATACTTTCATGTTATTACGTCTACCATTCGAATGTGAAGAAGCTCAAACTTTAAACAAGCAAATCTTCGAAACTATCTATCATGCTTCCTTAGAAGCTTCCTGTGAACTTGCTCAAAAGGACGGTACTTACCAAAGTTTCATCGGTTCTCCATCTTCAAGAGGTATTTTACAAATGGATATGTGGAATGCTAAGGCCTACGGTATGTGGGATTGGGAAACTTTAAGAGCTGATATTATCAAGCATGGTCTAAGAAACTCTTTAACTATGGCCCCAATGCCAACTGCTTCTACTTCTCAAATTCTAGGTTACAATGAATGTTTCGAACCAATTACCTCTAACATGTATCAACGTCGTGTCTTATCTGGTGAATTCCAAATTGTTAACCCATACTTATTACGTGATTTAGTCGATTTAGGTATCTGGAATGAAAGTATGAAACAACATTTAATTACTGCTAACGGTTCCATTCAAGGTTTACCAAATGTTCCACAAGAATTAAAGGATCTTTACAAGACTGTTTGGGAAATTTCTCAAAAGAAAATTATTGATATGGCTGCTGATCGTTCCATTTACATTGATCAATCTCATTCTTTGAATTTATTCTTACGTGCTCCAACTATGGGTAAGATTACCAGTATGCATTTCTACGGTTGGAAGAAGGGTCTAAAGACTGGTATGTACTACTTAAGAACTCAAGCTGCTTCTGCTGCTATTCAATTCACAATTGATCAAAAGGTTGCTGACCAAGCTGGTGAAACTATTGCTGATTTAGAAAACTTACATCGTCCAACTTTCGTTTTAACTGCTCCAACTCATACTGCAGCTGATTTCGTTCCATCTGAAATTTCTACTGCTAAACCAGGTGCTATCGATGTTCCATTAGCTCCAGCTCCAAAGCCAATCGAAGTTGCTGCTCCAATCAAGGAAGAAGTTGTTGAAAGAACTAGAAGTAACTCTCCAACTCCATCTGATGATTCTAACAAATCTGTTGAACAACCAGAAACTCCAGTTGTTGCTATCGAAGAAACTTCTACTAAGGATGAAAAGTCAGTTGCTCTTGATGCTGAAGAAGAAGAATTCGATATCTACAATTCTAAGGTCATTGCATGTGCTATTGATAATCCAGAAGCTTGTGAAATGTGCTCTGGTTAGTCTTTGCATTCTCTTCTGATAAATTTTCAATTCGGGTCATTTTTTTCATCTTATTTCATATCGGTATATTCAAAATTCTTTATTTCTATAATCTACATATAAATTACATAATTCAAGTCAATAAAAAAACAAGTATTAATTAAAAGATTTTCACTTCTGTAAATAGAAATATTTAGAACTTCGTTGATTAGTGTTGGTTGATACGTTTAACAAATTGTTAACTATGTACAACCTACACAACCACACATGTTACACCTTGAAGAAACATATCGATATGTCCATAAATCTAGGGATAAAAATCTAGACAATTAGGATGGATGATCTATCAAATTGATGACGGGTATATATAAGATAAGAGATAGTGATATTAAATAGAGAACAAATACATCTAATTTCAGCAAATATTCTAGAGTACTCACAAAAATTTCAAAGAATCACTAAATGTAATATATTTGTTAAATTGAATATTGTAAAAATTATGTAAATATCATATTTATTTTCATACAAATATGTCCTATTATAAATTCTGTCATTAGAAATAAATCTTCAATTTGTTCAGTTTCGTTCTTTGATGAACGGGTAGATTCTAATTTCGCTCGAAAAAAAAAAAATACTTAGTGTGTAAACTGGGCGTAAATTTCTTGAAGCTGAATATAGTGTGAAATTTAAACAACTATAAACATATACAAAAATTAGGAAGTTTACGAATCAATAAAGTTCCTTTAAAAGACATTTTATTTAAAACATCGTTAGAAAAAAGGTATAGATTAGAAAGAGATATATACGTGATTGTTCCAGGATGCCAAGTAATGTTGATAACTTATCTAATCTCCTAAAGAATGATATATCCTTAGAGAAAATCAGGGAAATTAAAGATCAATTAACTAAAAAAAGATCAACTGTGGACTATCAATTAAGCAAAGTTTCTGAGAAATACTTCGAGGACTTACAAGATAGTTTGAAGTTGTTAAATTTTTCTCAAAAATCGGTTCAAACTATTAGGGATGAAATAACAGAAATTAGTAAAGTAAGTGAAGAGAACAGAACATCAATTGAGCGATATAATATCATATTCAATGCCACAAAGATATATGAAATGATAAACACTACATCAACGATATATGAAAAAATTGCGCAGTATAAACAGTTGATAGAGGGTATTGATTCAATGTTAACAGAAGCATTGGCAGAAGATGCCTTAGAAACTGGTTGTCCCGACTTATTACAAATTCATTATCTTCTAACAATGACCCGTGATTTCCAAGATCAGGTAGTGGTGATGTCTCAAATGTCTACAGATGATGTGCAAAGAACAACGCATAAACTATTTGGTAACATTTCTTTATTAGTTGATAAATTTGATCAATTGTTGGAATCTTTAATTTACGATATAGTTGAAATTGTTCGTTCCGAACAAAAATCACTTGCGATTAGAATATTTAAAGTATTGGATTTAGAAGAAAGAGAAGATTTGAAGATTGCAGCTGTAAGAAATATTATCAAAAAGAAAGAAATTGAACTTGAAAAATCATCTATTAAAAAGATACCCAACAGTAAAAATACTTCAAGATTAACAGGTAAATCTTTACAAAGTACAACAGAATACCCAACAAACGAAGGTTTATATTCTGAAATTTTAAACGGGACAATATCTACTAGAACGTCTA
Source organism: Kazachstania sp. M6911 (assembly GCA_037040125.1). Taxonomy (NCBI): domain Eukaryota; kingdom Fungi; phylum Ascomycota; class Saccharomycetes; order Saccharomycetales; family Saccharomycetaceae; genus Kazachstania; species Kazachstania sp. M6911. The sequence continues at coordinate 48,838 of JAXQGP010000034.1, forward strand.
TCAGAGGTTACAAAACTTTCTTTTCAAATAAATTGAGGCAATCCATTGAAGACATGTTTGTCGAAGTCAGAAAGACCTACCAAGGTGATAAGATTTTTGAAGTGTTAGACAATATGGATTGGGTATTTAATGAATTGATGGTAGTTAAAGAACATTTATCAAGATATTGTCCCGAAGGTTGGGATATATTCAATACATTTTATGATTTATATTATGAAGAATTACACTTATTAGTTAATGAACTGGTCGAATCAGAGCCGGAAACAATTTTTATTTTAGATATTTTAGATTTTGACAAAACATTCCAAGAGACAATGGTTAAAGATTTTGGTATGATAAAAAGCGATTTAAAGAGTATCATTGGTCCTGAGCAAAAAGAAACATTGTTTAAGGATTACTTGAACTTAATTATCGCTAAGATGACTGAATGGATCAAAAATCTTGAAAAAGCAGAATTTGATGTTTTCGTAGAAAGATCTACTCCTCCACATACCGATGTAGAAGGTTTATTGTTCCTAGATGGTACAAAGACATGTTTCCAAATGTTTACACAACAAGTTGAAGTTGCAGCTGGGTCAAATCAAGCTAAGATTTTGGTTGGTGTTATTGAACAATTCTGTAATTTATTGATTAAAAGACAGAGAGATTGGGATGATATGATATCAGGTGAAGTAAGAAAATTATTAACATATAACCAACTGTACGATATGGATCCTCAACATATTCCTGAAGATGCAGAATGTCCAGGTGGTTTATTAGAATACCTGATTGCTGCCGCCAATGATCAAATGAGAGCAGCAGATTATACCATGGCGATCTCAAATAAATATGGTGCATTGGTAAGTAAAGCATACACAAAGGAAATTTCAAAACATATGGAATCTGCATTAGATGGGTTCGCAGATGTTGTCAAGAGTTCGCTACAAGGGTTGCTGTCAATCATGTTTGATGATATGAAGGGTCCATACTCTGAAATTTTCAGTAAAACGTGGTATAGTGGTACTCATGTGAAATTAATATGTGATACCTTATTAGAATATCTAACTGATATTAGACCACAGATGAGTTCTGTTGTGTTCAATATTTTCATTGGTAATGTTATAGACGAATCATTCTTAAGATTCGTTGATGCCATGAATGAAGGACACTCATTTAAAACGAAAAAGAATAAATTCTTAGATGCCATGAAGAGAGATTTTGAATTATTTTTCAGTTTGTTCAATAAATTTGTAAGTCCAGATCAAAAGGAGGAAATTATTCATCGTAGATTTAGGGTCATGGAATACTTTATGGATTTCAGTTGTGAACCTGTTGATGAAATTATTGAGACATGGGGCGAATTTATGTCAGAATACCCAGAGGGTACAATTGATTTCTTAACTGCTATATTATACAGTAGGAAGGACGTTGATAGTTCTTCTAGAAAGAATTTGACTCAATCAGCAATGACATTTATTAATGATCCAGATAGAGTATTACGTTTGAATGAATTGACGACAGATCTTTCTTTCATATCAAGGTTTAAGTATGAAGCTAAATAATATTAGATATATACATGATTAATTTAATTGATAGATTCGTAAGTATGATGTTTTCGTATTTCGTGCAATTTATTGTCTACAATGTGTAGTGGTATATACTTTTATTTAAATATGAAGAAGATTGTAATAAGGTATTGTGTATTAGTGACTGAATTCAACAATTGGAAATTTACTAAACCGTCTTTCTTTGGACTCCATAGTGCGCCTATATCATTTGTTATCTTTGCATCAGTCGAATTGCCATTAGTCGTTAAACTTGTGATTGATATTATATATTTATATTGGGAAGAATTTGAATTAAGTTTTGTTAATACTGCAGTTTTCAATTCTTTTTTGATTATCTCTTCCTGTTCATTCTTTGTTTTGTCTAATGTTTCATTAAGTATACTCAGTATTTCTTTCGTATCTAATGGACTTTGTTCCACTTTACCATTCTGTACCTCGACGTTAATAGTCATTTTGTCAACAGATCCGTTATTTGTTAATTGAGTGTTCCTTATCAGTTTAGGAATGTTAGTTTACAGTGAATGGTTCTGTTCCTTTACTGATATTTCCCCTTATTTGATTCACGTATTTATTATCTAAGTTTACATAATTTTTCAGTCAATTTATTTCAGTTAGCTATTTTTCCCGCTTATTCCAAAAAAAATAGTAACATTTAGTTAACTACGCGGTTCACGTACGCGTCTATTTGAGTGTAAAACAAGCCAAATTCAGATGTCACATAATAAGTAAAATCAAGACAGAGAACAAGGGTATGCATATGTGATGTACTTTTTGACAATATACATCTGTTACTTCTTCAGAAAGATACCAAATTACATGATACTATTACCTTAAAGAATCATACATGTCTATTATTAGGTACCTTTTACATTTTCTTTATAATTTTCTGGGGTTGTATCAAAAAAACGTGTTCCACCTTAAATTACAAATTAAGGTGTCTTAATGATCGATATTCACCTCAATTTAAAGAGTAAGAGAAGACAGATGACTTTAAGATAGTAGGATAGGTAATTTGATAAAACATTAGACCTTTAACATGATCAAAGAGTCATTTTATATTTGAGGGATAAAAATAAGATTTGTAATCGGTGTCAAAAGAAATAAAATAACTGGATTTTGGCACTATTTCTCCCGGAGTGAATTTTCTTAGTAATGAAAATATTGTAGCTTTCAAAGATTTCAATAAAACTTCGAAAATGAAGCGAATTACTGTCACTTTGAATTTAATTATTTATGTCATTGAATATGCGACGCTTTATATATTCTGCCTTGCAACCGGATTATTAATCCCGGATATAAGATGGAGTTACGTAGTGTAATCCATCTGTTATATATGTAATCAATATATCAGCTTGGCAATATTCTTGACAGTTGCTAACCATGAGATATGTTGAATAAAACAGTGATTATTAATATTCAATATTATTAGAAACTGATATTGTTAACCGTTACCGGCCGACACTATGCTAGCAATTTTTTGTTTCTTCCCCTCAAAATTTACAAGAAAATAGGGCGGATCCGGAGCTCTGCGAATTCAAAGAGCAGTTTAATAACCGAATACGTATATTTTTTTTTGCTCTCCTGTGCACGGCTCAGAAAAAACTTCATACAAGGACAGAAAAATACAGCGGACAGTTTTGAAAGACCGTGTTGTTAGAGTGGCACCAAATAAAAAAAACAGATTGATAAATTGACAGTATTTTCAAAATGCATAATGAATATTAATAATGAAACAGAAGTTGTGAATATCTTTAAGAAAACTCTTGTATTCTCTGTAATTTGAAGGAGGAAAGTTCTAAGTGACTAATCTATCATTTTTTGCAAAACCTCTTTTTTGTCGATTTAGAGCCTTTGATTGTATTAGATTTAGATATATCTTGATGAAATTACTCATATTTCACTGTACAATTTTGCTGTAGTGCCTTCCTTGCCCGCTTTTCTTTTTCAGAAATTTCATCATTTTTATGGAGAATCTCTCGAGATGGGCTTAATCAACTTTGGATTGATTGACTCATCGAGTTGAAAAACCACCTTTTTCACCTTCTCATTATGAAGTTCTTAAAAGAGAGAAATAACTGTACGTAAATCATTAAACAATAAAAAAGATGCTGAAAAAGGAACAACATACTTATCTATTTTGATAGTTTCCTGTCATAAGGAAAATGATTATGAAATATATATAAATAAGGATATCTTAACGTCTTGACTAAGTAATTCCCTAATAATTCTTTTTTTAATTGGTTATTTAATTCTTAGAGAAATAAAATATCAAGTATCAACTACTTTCTAAGGCAGATAATATAAAATAAGAAAGTTTACGGAGTTCAAAAATTTTAGTAATTTCGTAATCAATTGAATCGTTTATTTTAATTAAGGTAATTTCCAAAAGTTTAGAAAGTAATAATCAAATAGTAATAATAACAAAACAATCCAAAATGATGTCTCAGACTATATATCTAAGACCCGCTACATTAAGAAATTTAACGAAAAGAACTATTCGTCTTTATTCTAGCCTACCATTAAGTGTACCAGTCACATTACCAAATGGTACAACCTATCAACAACCAACTGGTTTATTCATTAACGGTCAATTTGTACCATCATTCAATAAGAAGACTACAGAAGTTATTGATCCATCTACTGAAGAAGTGATTACAAAAGTTTACAAAGCTGATAACGATGATGTTAATTTAGCTGTAAAAGCTGCTAAAGCAGCTTTTGAAAACAATTGGTCTACTTCAGACCCAGAAGTTCGTTCAAGAGCACTTTTCAAATTAGCTGATTTAATTGAACAAAACTCAGAAACTTTAGCAGCTATTGAATCCATGGATAATGGTAAATCTTTACTTTGTTCCCGTGGTGACGTTGATTTAGTATCTAAATATCTAAGATCATGTGGTGGTTGGGCCGATAAATTATATGGTAATGTTATTGATACAGGTAAAGATCATTTCGCTTACTCTGTTAAGGAACCATTAGGTGTTTGTGGTCAAATTATCCCATGGAATTTCCCATTATTAATGTGGTCTTGGAAGATTGGTCCAGCTATTGTTACAGGTAATACAGTTGTTCTAAAACCTGCTGAAACTACACCATTATCTGCATTATTTGCTGCTCAATTATGTAAAGAAGCTGGTATTCCAGATGGTGTTGTTAATATTATTCCAGGTTCTGGTAGAGTCATTGGTGAAGGTTTATGTAAACATCCAGATGTTAAGAAGATTGCATTCACTGGTTCAACTGCAACTGGTCGTACCATTATGAAGAACTCCGCTGATACCGTTAAGAAAGTTACTTTAGAATTAGGTGGTAAATCTCCAAATATCGTCTTTGCTGATGCTGATCTTGATAAAGCTGTTAAAAATATCGCTCATGGTATCTTCTATAATTCAGGTGAAGTCTGTTGTGCAGGTTCTAGAGTCTATGTTCAAGATACTGTTTATGATCAAGTTCTTGAAAAATTTCAACAATATACTGCATCTCTAAAGGTCGGTAATCCATTCGATAAGGATACTTTCCAAGGGGCACAAACTTCTCAAAAACAATTAGAAAAGATTTTAGGTTACGTTAAGACAGGTGAAGAAGAAGGTGCTCGTGTAGTTATTGGTGGTAAGAGACGTGGCTCCAAGGGTTACTTCGTTGAACCAACTATTTTTGCTGATGTTAAGGAAGATATGAAGATTGTCAAGGAAGAAATTTTCGGTCCAATTGTTACTATCTCTAAATTCTCTACTGTTGACGAAGTTGTCGCTAAGGCTAATGATTCCCAATATGGTTTAGCTGCTGGTATCCATACTAAGGATGTCAATAAGGCTATTAATGTTTCTAGAAGAGTTAAAGCAGGTACTATCTGGATCAATACATACAACGCATTCCATCAAAGTGTTCCATTTGGTGGTTTCGGTCAATCTGGTATTGGTCGTGAAATGGGTTCTGCCGCTCTAGACAACTACACTCAGGTTAAGTCTATCAGAATGGCTATTGACAAACCAACTTTATAGATTAGTCAACTCTGAAGATATTCACTTGTAATAATATTAAATTAGCACTCATTTCCCTTAAAACAGAGAAATATAAACATAAAAATCCAAATAAAAGAAATACCTCACATTGGTAACACCAAATTATTCAAAAACACACCCATATATGCATGATCTGAAGGTTTACGAAGTAAAGTCAGATCCTTTATGAATAGTTGTAGGTATCATTAACGAACAATGTATTTACATTCCATCATATAATTATTATTAAGTAAATTAAATATATAATAATAAACACATTTTAAAAATTTATAGAATTATTGTATTTGTCATATTACGGATTTCAGTCTCTGTTATCAATCATTGTAGTAATAATATATCTTGAAATATTGATTTCTTGGCTGTGATTGTATTACGACTTAAACGGCGGTAATAGATATTTTCAAGTTGAAAAATGAAGACCCATTTTGTGACTTGTGATTTCTAACATCCTTACACCAATGTCGTGTTTAAAAAAATTAGATTTTTCAACTTTTCTCAATTTTTTTCAACTTTTCTCAATTTTTTTCAAAATTGTCTCAAAGCGATTTTGAATAATTCTACCGGTGAATATCACCGTGGAGGGCACGCAAGACAAGGTGGGAAATATCATCGCAAAGCAAAATTCTGTGCACTGCAACAACACAGGTTACCACAGCAAACTGAGAATAGAGCACAATTTCTCGCCTACACAGCTGGGAGGGACTCGATAAATTTTCATTCTAAGCTGAGCAGGTTGAAAGTTTCGCTTTACCTTATGCTTGTTCAGACACTAAGGTAGGTAGGTATCATTCGTAATATAATCTATTGAAAATAAATCGATATTAAAGAAGATATAGTTATAAAAAGTAGATATTTTTAACTAGTCTATATTATTGAAACCGTAAATAAAACTAGCCAAAATGGTATGTACAAAATGAGTGAAAGAAGAATGACTTAAGAAGGTAGACAAGACGAATAAGAAGAAATAAATTATGAAAGTTTTGGAATACAAGTTATAGGTGTTAAGAGACAGTAATGTAAACATCTAATTATGAAACACGATACACATGATATGATATGCGACTTACAATATATGATATTTGAAAGAAAAATAATGATGTTTAGAGATAATTACTATCAGATAATAATAATATACATAGGAAATGAAAACCACATATCACAATAAAAGAAATCTAAATGTTAATAAATGCATAAACTTTATGAATATAGAACCGAATTACTTTATGGGTTACAACTCATCCTAAAAGAAAATACACGGAATCTAAGCAATTATCTACGAAATCTTATGTCACGATATCCAAAAAGTTCCAGTCATTAGGAACGACTAAAGTATAATAACAAGATTACTAACAATCAATGTGTTCTTTTTACACAACTTTGAATATAGTCTGACGCCGTCACTATCCGTACTAGAAAGGTTATCTCTAACCCACTATTAGCCAGAAAGCAATTCGTCATTGACGTCCTACACCCAAACAGAGCTAACGTCTCCAAGGATGAACTACGTGAAAAGCTTGCTGAAGTTTACAAGGCTGAAAAGGATGCTGTCTCCGTTTTCGGTTTCAGAACCCAATACGGTGGTGGTAAGTCCACTGGTTTCGGTCTAGTCTACAACTCTCCAGCTGATGCCAAGAAGTTCGAACCAACCTACAGATTAGTCAGATACGGTCTAGCTGAAAAGATTGAAAAGGCTTCCAGACAACAAAGAAAGCAAAAGAAGAACAGAGACAAGAAGGTCTTTGGTACCGGTAAGAGAAGAGCTAAGAAGGTTGCTCGTCGTAACGCTGATTAAACAAATTAATCTCATAATTTTAACATATAAAATTTTATCATTAATTTATTTTCTCTAATATATCATCCACAATCTTTAATGCTTTGTATTTTCTAGTTAGTATATATACAAATCTTTAAAATATAATTTTAAAAAATAAGCACTATAAACAAAAAAGTTATTCTAATTTGATTTAAACTTATATATTATTCTATGTAATGCATTGTTGGACTCTCTTCTATGAGATCTTTAAGTACTGGATTAATAGCTTTTTCATGTACTCTCTTGTATGGCCGCGTAAAAGTAAATACACAGACCAACTTATCTAAAAACGGATATTCATAGAAAGGAAAGTGTTGAAAGACAGTCAAGGACATAGCTATTTGATAATTAAAAAGTACGGGATATTCATATTTACCGAGTAGTATATATTTTGATCAAGAGAAAATATAGCAAGGATGGTGTTATTTGGTTTAGGGAAATTATTTTACGTGATCCTATTATTGATTAATGCCGTTGCTGTCTTAAGTGAGGAAAGATTCCTAGGAAGAAGTATGTTATTATTAAGTTTTCAGTGGCTTAATTTAGATTGAATAATTTACTAACAACTATGTGATGTGGATGTGAATTTCTGTTGATTTACAAAATATCGTTTATTAAATAGTCGGTTTCGGGAAGAGTGCCAACGAAACACCAGCTTTTGGTCAAGAAGAAAGTACAGCAAAGTCAAAGGTTATAAAATTAATTGGTGCAGTACAGACATTATTGAGAAGTATGTATAGTTGAACAGTTTCATTAGGATTATTATTTTAAAACTACAGGAAAGTGAATATATTTTACTAACAATAAAGAATTTATTACATGGTCGACCAGATCATCGTATTTTTCAACAGTTCCTTTGATTGGTATAAACATTTTGGTAATCATCTATGAATTAATTTTAGGTTAAAGAGGATGAGATTATTTGATTTCGTATGACTTTGAGGGTTAGTAGAAGATGACTAGTGACAGATATTATGACCATACACCGTCAGATGTTTTTATATTTATATACTTCTACACATGTGCATTACATTATTTTAAAAAACATATAACTAATATTATTGATTTGTCCTTTCTTAATTAAAATTTATATAGGTATGTAAACTATATTAATGATCAATCCCGACCAAAAGAACGGAAAGTATGGGATTCATATGAAATTATGCTGATGTATCGTTAACTTTGCTATCGATAAAATTTTTTATTATGCCTGTCTTTTTTATGTCTGAGTTAACAGATGACAATGAGTTTGTTACTCTTTCGAACCTAATACAAGAATTCTCTCTCAATTCAAACTTAAAATAATATAATAAACAATCATAAATAAATAAGAATTGGTTGATATTTTGGACCATTGATATTCTTTGCTTTCTGAATATATTAATAGTCCATGCAACTGGATCATATTGTTTCTCTGTTTCAAGATATTTCTCCTTGAACTTATATAAAAATAAGTCGAAATTTTCAATGTTAGAAAGGATTGAATCTATAGTACACCATGTACCAGTTCTACCACAACCGGCAGAACAGTGAACTAAAATTGTTGGGACAGAACCAGCTTTAATAAGCTTTTTCTGATAAAGTTCTTTAACCAATGTATTCTTGAAACATATGGAATGAACAATCTCTACTGGATCTGATAAAGTACTTAAATCTAACCAATTCTTTATTTGATATTGTATTACATCATAATGTTTGGTATTATTATCATATGATAGCCTGATATTTCTTACAGTAACATTTTTATTTAACTCTGGAGGATCAATTTCTTCAATTATCTTCACCGTAATACCATCATAGTCATTAGGTTTCCAGTATTGGAAACATTTCTCTACACCATTTTCGTAGTCATTAGTTAAGGATAAGATCAAGGGAACTTCGTCGTTAATTACACAGCTATAGAAATCGTGCACTGTGGAACGAAGAGGAGCTTGTGTTGCAATGTAACGTACTTTCTCAGAAACTGATGGTAATATTGTTTGGTTTGATTTTCTCGCAGCTGATAATAAATCTTCTGAATTTTCTAATTCTGGAAGATCAAGATAATTTGCATTAATGTATGTATCTGTTATGTCTTTATTTTCTTCTTCTACAATCTCTTTATCTAACAAATTATCAAAATATCTGAAATGTGACGATGACACTGATGACAATGAGTGTTTCTTTAATCTTACTCTTGTATGCTCATATGGGAAAATGTCCTTATACCTATTTTTTGAACCTAATTCAACACCAGATGATATGACTATCTTTTCAAGATCATTTTCCGCTGTCTTTAAATCTGTATCAATATCATTCATCCATTTTTGATTTCCCGATATTAGACAGTCTGGTTGAGAATATGAACGGGTTTGTTTATATGCACCAGGTTTTGAAAATGGCGGTACTGGTGGTGATTTAAATGAAAATGGAGATGCTGATAATTGATGTGGTATCGATAAACCAATAGAAGTCTCGGAATTACTAGACTTATGCAATATACTAGAGTTACACGATGAGCCTGATTGACTATTTGGTTTTGAAAATGATGGTAATGCTGTTGGTATATCTTCACTAGAGAAAACAGTCGAAGATTTCCCACTATGGGTACCTATTGAAGAAATGGAACTGTTGAGTCTTCTCTTTTCTAAGATATCTAATTTTTGAAATTGGGATGCAAATTGAATTTTGGTTCTACTCATTAATTCTTGGAACCACTTTGGAATATACTTATCGATATCTCTTTGACAATATCTTGAATGCAATTTTGAATATTTAATTTGTACAGTTAATTTATCCTTGTATTTTTCATCATTACTAAGATTAGAACATGAACTGGTACTTCTTTTTGGGAATTGGAATGAGGTTAAACTATTGGTATCATTTTCATTATCCTCATTTTCGAATTTTTCTCTTTCTAAATTTAGAGAATTCCTATAATTTTTCTTTTCCTTCTTTTCTTGAATTCTAGTTTGTTTTTCGTTAATATTTACAGCACTAATATAAGACTCGATATTCATAATTTCTTCATTATGTGGGAATTTAAATAGCGGAGAGGGCATAGCTTTTTGTGAAGGTAATTGAAATTTCAATAATGCAGATATTGGAGATGACGATGATAAAGGTGATTCTGTCGTTATTTGGTGTGGGCTTGGTGAATTTAAATAACTTGATGCTGCAGAGGTATCTGTAACATTTAATCTTAGATTGATATTATCAAGAATACTCGGACCTTGATAACTTTCTACAGATATACTATCTTCCAATTTTGTTTGAATTGGATCACAAAAGAGTTTACTTTCACTATTATTTGTTGTATTATCTGGGAAAATATTCTTAAATTGTGAAAAACCACAGGATAAAACACCAATTTTAATATTATTATCTGGAATTTTACATGGTGAATAATTTAATAATTTGACTAATATACCATGACAACCTTGTGATATAGAAGTTTCTGTTTGATGTATTGAATTATCATATAAATATATTCTTAAATTTGGATTTTTGAATCTATTTAACATAATTTGTTGCTCAGCAAATGGTAAACTTTCTACTAATTTTTCAAATGTAAAATTCTTTCTTCTTAATAGTGTTGATGGTAAACAAACATGGAATGAATTTTTAATTGCAGATTTTGAATGTTCAGAGAAGGATCGTATATCTAAAATAATATAATCATCAACTCTGTATTCTGTTAATATTTTACCTAATTCAATAGCTGTAATCAAGTTTACATTCTTCGGTTTTGGAAATGTTTGTTCTTGTGGTTTATAACTTGGGAAACTCGGCGAAGTTACAGATTTAAATGTAAGTGGAAATGGTGATCTTGTAACAGACGGCGTTATTACCGGTAAAGTTTCGGTTATTACTTGAGATTTCATTTCATCAGATATGATTCTTTTAGGCGATATAGTCTCTGTCGATGAGATCATTTTTGAATTTTTAACTGTTATGTTTGAATTGATTTTCTTATGTGTATTTATAGTTTCGAAATTTCTGAATGGATTCTTTGATTTCTCAAACCTGCAAGCACTTTCCATCATGAACGACGTTTATAATTTAACAAAGATAACGCCGAGTAGATTAATGGAATATAGTATTGTCAAAAGTAAAAAAAGAAATATTAAAAGCTAAAAATAAGCAAAATGTTATATCTTGATAATATTGTTTGTTGTATCTTTGCTTAATATTATTTTGGTGATTTAATTCAGTATACTATAGATTTTAGAAGCCTAAAAACGCTAATGTTTAACTTTTCTTTAAGTTTACTGTACTCTATAATATTCTAATTGTTATTTCAGCCTTTGTATTTGAGATAGAGATGGAATGTTTATAGTTTGGAGTCAATACAATTTGTTATAATAATCATCAGATATATTGTTTATGGATACAATGATAAAACAAAGTATACAAAATTAAAAAAGGATTTCACTATATATTTGAATTCTTTTACCACTTCCAGTTAAATTGATATTCGTCTAACTCACTTAGGTAGTTATTGTTTGTTGTTTATAACTTAACTCTCTGTATATCAAAAGCTTCATTCACTTAAGTGACTTCAGTTTATGCTATTTTTTTGGTTCAACAAAAAAAAAAATTCTTGGTATTGTTAAATATATACATCGAAAATTGGATTGGCAGTTAGCCGTTCTTCCCAATAACTGTGTAAGTACGTATATTTTGTCAGCTCGTTGTTTATTTTTCCATTTAATTTTACTTCCAAAAAAATAAACTAAAGCAAATGACCCAGTGTTCTCTGATCTACCGTAAAATAATGGTTGTTTATCAAATTTTTAAGTTCTCTGGCTATTTCTTTGTGACGGTCCACTCGATGCTGGAGATTGCGATGACGGAAATTCTCATCATCGGAAAAAGCAATAAATAGAAAAACGGAAAAAATTAATTGAGGACATCCGATGAGTTGTACACTGTCTTCTTGGTTGTTATAAAATATCGTTAAATCCATCGATCTTCTTTCATTTCTATTTATCTTCTCCTTGTTGTACGACACTTTCATTGTTTTGCTTATGTGATACATTTTCATCAGAATTTTTCCAGAGAAAAAAGAAAATGACGAAGAGGTGCAGAAACAAACCAAATTACACCTATTGAGACGTAGAACGAGAATAATTTCACAGGATATACCGCAGGAAATCTCGATTACGTATTTGCCAAAATAAATTTCGTAGAGTTTAATTATTGATAAACAATTCAATCTTCATGTCCAGTGAAACAGCGTAGATGTGCAATATGATACTCCATTTACATTCTGTTCGGCCGATATTACAACCTCTTGGTAACACAATAAAATAACCGTAACTACCAGAAATAAATATTTTGGCACTAACATTTCTCTGCTATTCATAGAAATTATGCAAGCGTCGTAATTTGTCCCATGGAATTTTGTACAACTTTCTCTCTTCAGAAATTAGTATTGGTATCATATTCATTATGCAGATAAATTGATATGAAATAACCTATATTACAACAATAATATGACGGTCTATTTTTGTTTTATTGTTACACTATGACACAATTAAAAGTAATTAAAGTCTATAGATAACCAAATAAACACTATGATATGATATAGAACAATACGTTTGCGCCACAAGATTCAATAACTTTTCTCAATTTGGTTTCAATACAACGTAATCTGGAACGCAATTAAGAAATGATGGACAATAGAAAATGGAAATCAAATAATAATATTAGCCTCTTGTTCTTCGTAAATGCCGGGATTGTCGTTAGGAATTAAAATAAATAAATAAATAAAATTGGCTTTCTTAGCTGTTTTTGTGTTTATAGTATTGGACAACCGAAGAGTCTAGACCCTTTTTTATAAAGGGTAGGCAATTTATCTACAGAAAGCATCTAAAGGATGAAAGAAATGCATGGAAAGCATATCTCTTTCTGTCTAACATCGGTTCTTTATCACTTTGTATAATTTTTGGCCCATTCTTCATATAAAACATTGGGTGACTCGATATTTTCATTTTCTGTATGAATAGATAAGGGAGTACCCTCGAGATATACTGAAAAATGGAAATGGATCGACGTATTGGTAATTATGTCAATATTCCGTACATGGAAGATATTTATTTCATTTAGCGAGGGTGTGTCTTGATAAACTTGTCAGACTTTTTCTGTGAAAATTAGCTAATCAGAAGGGCTCCCCTAATTTTTTTTTCTACGGATTTTCTTTGTCGCAAAAAAATTAATCGTTAGAAAAAAGCAGCCAAGTTTCATAAATAAGGGGTTAACCTATCAGATTGGGTAATTAAATGATACTACAAGTAAACAGTAATAGTTCGGTAACTGCTATTACATCAGCTTATTTGAGTCATCATACAATAACTGTTAAATGCGATATGTTGCGATTATTAAGCATAAAAGAAAATATTAAGGTTTAATGGATACCATAGGATGTGCGTTCTGTTAACTTGTTCGAAATAGAATATGATATGATCTGCGGTATATCAATAATATTTGAAGTATCCATCTAAATTTCTGATCGGTGGAAACAATTTATTTCATTTATTCCACATTGAACATATCTATTGAAATATGGCAAGATATACCCCCCACTTCTACAGTAGCGTACCATTGTATGTAAATTAGATAATAATCGTGGGACATTATACGTAAATCCCTAATAATGCTCCATCCTATTGATTAGCCAAGATATGTGTCAAACGTATTCTACTCATGTGGTCTGTCATCTCTAAGAAAAGAACTTTCGACAATTGTAAAAACTATTAGCATAAATTTTAATGGAACAGTTAATTAATAAATGCGGGATAGCAAGAGTTATCATTATTTAATTAAAATTTGTAACATAGACTATACAACCAAAATATTTAAGATATATGTTACAGTAAATGAGAGGTATGTTTGGTATTAGACTGAAATAGATAAAGTAGCTGTACAAATCTCAGTACACGGGGGACATCATATATAACATCTTCTACTAAAAAGTGAGTATGAACGTTGATAGAGTCTGTTCATAGTCCATAAATTAGAATCCAATTGGAAGCATACCTGATATATCGATGTGTGTTTGTGTAAACCCTTCTTATTAAGACATATACGGAGTCTTCCTTTTTTGTTTGAGGATTACCTCCCATTAAAAGAATTTTTTTTTCTCATTTTTTATTTAAAATTTGAATACATTTGGAGTTTAATTGCTGAACATTTAATACATTCGTATTCGTATAATGATATTTGTAAAACATTTTTAAAGCGGTTAAAATGTTTAAATATAAACGTGAAGAAGAACCATTGACGAACACTATCGTTGCTCAAGGAAGATTCAATTCATTTGGGCTGATGTCCCTGTACTATACGGACATGAATAGGGTCGAATATACGATGATCCCTTATAAACCTAACACTTAATATTTAATTAATATCTTCATAAATTTGCAGTTTAATTGTCGACTGCCGTATACCTCATAAATTTTTACACCTTTAGTCTATTTTTAGTAGTAATGGTTGTATCAGTGTATGTGTATATTATAGTGAAAATTGTTGGCGTATTGTTTAGAATCGATTAAAACATGAAAAAATAGGAAAAAAAAGACAATTTCGATCTCGGCGGCTAAATCTGCAAAAAACAAAAATGGACGCGACCGGAATTGAACCGATGACCTCTTCCTTGCAAGGGAAGCGCGCTACCAACTGCGCCACGTGCCCACGTAATTATGGAAATTTATTCTTTATTACTTTTATGAAATAAGGAGTGATATTTCTCATTTAAAATTTCTTTTATTTTAGATATATTTGTCCATTTCCCTCACTTTTTAACTTGTCATCGTTCATAAATCTTAAATATAATAAATTTTACATATAACCCATTAATATTTTGCTTGATATGAGTGATTAACACTCGTATGAAGTAAATTAAATTGTTCCAAATTTATATACTAGACTTGCTAATACAACACTATTCAATTTCCACGGGATGTCTAATTAATATGAACTTAAGTAAAGTACTTTCCACAAGTTGGTATATATATATATATATATATATATATATATATATATATATTAAGTTGAACTGTATTAGATATTGTACCATACCTTTTGATCGTGTTGTGAAAAACGTTATATGGTTTTAAGTTACCATATCTGTATTATAACTGTTGAGACACTAATGTGATACTTGAATTAGAGTATATTATAGTAGTGTGCGGGTGTACATTTACCCGCACACAGAAATAGAGAAAAAAGTGAAAATATCTTAGATATTTTCTTCTTCTCGAGAAAGAAACAATATACAGAGTTAACTTCTTCTGTAACATATATAAA
>JAXQGP010000035.1:0-59121 GCA_037040125.1 Kazachstania sp. M6911
GTAAACACCCACACACCTCTATAATACAGTGACACATAATATACTCTAATTCAAGTATCACATTAGTGTCTCAACATACTTTAATAAAACTCTGAAAGTATTAACGAACTTTCTAACGTTTCTCTATGACTTCAGCTCAATTGCAATAGCAGAATCAAATTAGATATTTGTTAGTTAGATTTGTTTTTAGGAAACAAAGTGTAGGTTTAGATGATATCATCATAACGACATCATGATGTCATCAAGAGAATATTCTAGAATGTTTCATATTAATATGAAACAGTCCTGATTACTAATAATCTTTCTAAGGTTCCAGACTTTCATATGTTGATAAGTTGTTTTATCAACATATATAAATAAGGGACCTTTATCATTTCTCTTTCTATACTTTTATACACTTTCATGTATATTATACTTTATGTTAGAAAATAAGTAACTAATACAAATTATACAATAATACATTTATAATTATGTCTAACGTTCACTATCCTGATCCACCTCCGGTATTCCCACTAAACCAGATACGTTTACATGAGATACAACTAATCTCATTGTCGGGGCTTCCATTGAACGGCAACTTCTGTAACAAGAATAATACCAATTTGAACGAAAACATTTTCAGGAGTTAAGTGCTACCCATATTTAAAGATCACTAAAAATAAACTTTTTTGAAATTTTCAATGCCTGCTTGGCCAAGTGGTAAGGCATCGCACTCGTAATGCGGGGATCGTGGGTTCAATTCCCACAGGAGGCAAGGAATAGCATGTTTTTATGATGTGTACATTTTATAATTTTTTTTGATCACATGACTTCCAATTTCCACTTGTAGTGCGTTTTCTTTCTGAGGTTCATACATTTAGAGTGAGTGGAAAGTATTCACCAATCTAAATACGATATATCGTCGATGAAGTTTGGACGATCTAACAAATAATTGTTAATTTTTTGTTGTTTAACCATAAATATAGTATATAAGATGGTAAAGACTTGTCGATATAAATTAATCAGTAGATGAAAAGAAAGAAATAAAAAAAGAAAACAGAATCTCCAACTTGTAATACGAAGAAGAAGAAGAAGAAGAAGAATCATTATACCTCATCGATATTATATTTGATTAAATTCGTTAAACATATGCTATTTTTTTGCGAGTGATAACAATATAATTCGTATTCTTTAATATAAAATCTTCAAGAATAATAATATAATCTACTAATATGTATATTGGATATTTATTATTGAAGGTTTTATATTAAAGCCGTTGAAGTAAAACAGTATCAATCGTGTAGAGTTACACTTCTTAGAAACCAATTTAAAGTTCTGAGGATTATTATGAGGTGCGATATGTTTTATGTATATACCATGTCCTGTATAATATCTAAAACGTGTGATATTCAAAGTACAACCAGTTCTAAGTCTATTATTCAAAATACGATCTGTTAAGATTGGAGGTCGATTTAATTCACTTGCTTTAGTTAGAAAATTAGTAAAAAATAGATATACATTACATGTATTGTTTGATCCTATTTATCTTTAAAATGTATTAAAAGATCACAAATGAATATTTCATTATATTTAATATAACAATTATACATATAGAGAGAGATTTAAATACTTCAATCTGATTTTTTTTCATTTTGTTTATCTCTATTGGCATAAATTTTTGCAGTAAATGGTTCTTCAAATAATAAAGCGATACCATACATAATTTGTACGGCGATGGTAACTACTAAACCTGCAGGTTTCGCATTAATTAAAGATATACCTAAAAATGATAAAGTGGAACCTTGATACATTGGATTATTTGACACATTGAATGGGAAACTAGTTACTCTATCATTCATTAATATTCCGAAATAATCACCAAGGTAAGTACCCGTGATACCTAATTGATACATCGAGGATAATACTAAGATTTGTCCGAGTATTATACAAAAATAACCAATTTTAACAAATAAATCTGTTTGTAAGAATGGTGATACCTCTTGTGTCTTCAAAGCCATATTAAATACATGATCACGACCTAATCCAATAGAAAAGATAATTAACGCCAAGGTATAACAACCTTTCTTTGGAGATCCAGCAATTTTAGTTAAAAAATGTGTATTGTATTCTAATCTAGCTACAATATTCCAAAATATTGGGTTAAACATAACAAATGCAATTGAATATTGCAAATATTTATCATTAAAATCAATTGATTCATAAAGATTTAAATATAGTTCAATAGTCTTTTCAAACATTGAATCAACAGGGGTAGGGTTGGTAGCTAGTGTGGTCATGGCGTATGTGGCGTATGTACTTTAGTTAGGAAATGATATATAATTGGACAGCGAAATACTTTGAGAGTAATCTCTTCTTTTATATATGTTAACAATTGCCACCGAGACACGTTACATTTTTATCTGTATTTGAGCACAATTGTTTAAGATCTGCCCAATATGTGAAGCAAATGAAACAGCAAATGACTCTTGCGTATTGTTATTCCCACCCTTTTCTGTTTTACACAACCTTTCCCCTAGTTTCTCTTTCATATGGCAAAATGTGATTCTTTCTTTGATCGAAATGAGATACTACCGTGCAAGCAGATAGAAACGCGCGCCGTGGATTCTCCGCACAAGCAGGCCAGAAAAAGGCCAGTGACACGGACATTCATTTCTTCGGTTAATTACGTATTGCCACTATTGTACTATGGCAGTGTGTTGTGTATCTGTGACAGAGGGCAAAATTCGTTGTCTGTTTATTTTATTTGCCGTGTGAATTGGACAGCTAAGGGGAGAGATTGTGTCGCTAGACAGTTCTCGACAGGGATATGACGAGAGGGCGAGTGTTTGAGACGTATCGATCGAGACTACTATATATACTGTTGGAATTGTTTCGTCAATAGTGTAGCAGAGCCGACTTTTGCAAAAACACTAACACCCATATGTATATCTATCTTGTATCGCTCGTTGTAACCGCTGAGGTAACAGGTACCTTCAGGTATATAAGTGGCTGTCGATATTATCGTATTATCTTGTGAACATTATTACTAATAATAATATGTATAGACATTTATATGCATATTGACCAATGGCCTCGTCATCGCCATCGTCACAGTCATCTCCGCGGATATAATTCTGTTCCCACTCACTGCACTACGGTCCGATTAAATTATTAGAATGCACTGTCACGGCGCATGGAGAGGAGAGATCGCATTGACAGTGAACCCACGATAAGGGAATTCTCTCGAAGCATCGAAACATATTCAGGTATATATATAGGGATGTGTGCTTAGACGTATATCCAACCTACTGAGCTTAACACACACACACACACACACACACACATCAAGACTTCAAATCAATATTTTAATACTTTAATTATGGAACATCCCGCTATCAGTTTATGTATCTTATCCACCGCAGGGGGCATGATGGGTTTCTATCGTAAGAAATCTGTCGTATCTCTAGTAGCTGGTTTAACAGTCGGTGGTTTATATGGTATATCCGCATATTTATTGCATGGTAATAAGGACTATGGTCTAGAGATAGCCTTAGGTACTTCAACTTTACTCTTAGGTGCAGGGATCGCTAGAGGTATCCCTGTACGTTTTAAAAAATTTGTACCATGTACTTTAACTGTACTTGGTGGATTAGGTACTTTCTATTATTATAATAAATATAGAGAATTTTACCCTGCAGACGAATGATTGCGTTTGAAAAATATGCATGTAAATAAATAATAAATTATATAACATTAATAAATAATAATATCTTAATTATTTTAATTTAGGGAATGGATCCGTTTTACTAACAACCATACATTTATTACCATGTGATAGATAGCCTTTAATCATTTTTTTACTAATTAAACACGCTAATTCACATTCTAATTCATTAATTGCCTCCGCAGTGATTTTAAATTGTTTCTTCTGTCCAGTATACTTCGCAATGTATATCATCTCTAATGGAATTATACTTACTTTCTCGTTTAATTGATACATTATTTCAACATATCTTAACAATACAAGTTCTCTTAATAATTGCATCGACACATACAATCCATTCCTTAAGAAAAAAATTTGATTAATTTTAGTACCTGTAACTAAATTATCATATCTAACAATATTACCAGTACGACAACATTTGACAATTTCTTTGTATAAATGACCTAACATCCATTCATCATTTTCAAAAGGTTTCCCATTATTATTACTATTATTATTACTAGCAGGTTTCTTACGATACAATGATGATAATAATCCTTGATGAACTAATTTCCGATGTGATAATAAACCAAATGGTATCAATAATATTAAAATTTTATTCAATTGACACATATTCTCGGGATTACAACCTAAATATGCTAAATTTAAATGTTCAAATGCTTTCTCATAATGGTTATCTATACAACCATAGTATTGTCCCATATAATAATTATAAGTTACCTCTTGACCATTATATATCGAACATAACGATTCATTACATGCCATTAATGGCTCAAATCTATCCTCTTGTCTTGATTTAACAACTTTGACTAGATTTTTAATCATATCACGATTGTTTAATTTATGATATATCTTAAACTCCAAATTAATGAAAAGGTAGACACCACTACGACGATTTTCTCTCTTATTAGGATTTCTGTCATTTAAACATAATGTAAATGAACGATGAACACTACGTCCACATCTTTCAATATATGTAGTCAACATTGAACCTATATGTTTCTTCAATTCTTTAAGAAACATCACTAATTCCCTTGCAAGTACAAACAAAGGATATAATATCCATGTACTTTCCCTTTCAGCGATACGATTCATTAATAATAATTGTTCATCGATTAAATCAAATAATTCCTTATGATATTGTATAGCTACTTTCTTACCTCTTTCACGAACACTGTGGAAACTAGTAATCTTGTTCCAAATTTTCTGATTTAATTCAAATACTTGTTTAACCTTATCATCTTGAAATTCATTACTTAGCATATATAATGTAGTGGATTCCTTACGTAGATGATATTGGAAACATCGAACCAAATTATCATCAGAATATTTTTCCTTAAAGTAGTCTCCAAAATCAACAATGGACTTCATTTCTGTCATTGTAACACAGTATTCTCTTTCCTCTCAATCCAATTGTAATCGGTCTTAAATACCTATGTGCTCATTATGATTACTAGAAATTTTCATCTTATATATAAAATTTTGTCCGGATGTCTCGATTTTTTTCTTGTCTGGCTATCTGTCAATGTTTACATAAAGATCTCTCTGTATAAAAGATATCAGATACAAGAAACAAAGTTAGTTTATAGAAATTTATCACTAGGTAAGGTATCACTTTCCCACGGGTACTCATTGCAAGAATGTCTAATGCTCAGAGAAATGTTAGTACTCCGCTGGAGTTGCATCAATTGAATTTAGTCAATAAACAGAAAGTCCCACCATTACCAGCAAGAAGAAGGGTTCAACCAATGGAGGAACCAATAACCAAAAATATGCCGATTGTAATGAATGATGAGACTGCATTTTCTCCAGAGAAAGTACCACCTGTGACACCAAAAAAAAATTTATTAGCTCCTGTGACACCAGTGAAACAACCAATGCCAGAAGAAAAGAAACCTGAGGATCAAAATAGTATAATTTATAGATTGGCTTCAAAGAAAAGAGAGATTAATGAATTGGAAGAAAAGTTGAAATATTTGAAAATGGAATTGAATCATCTGGAGATTGAATTTAGAGAATCACAACCTCAGATGGTACAGTCACAATTAAGTGTAAGACAAGCTCAGTTTCAAGAAACTTTCGATGGGTTAAAATCAAAATTTAATAATACAATAAACTCTTTCACAGCTCCTCAACCAGCTTATGATAACACGTCAGCCCAGCAAAATAGAAACATTAATAATAACGTTAACGGCAATGTATCACAAACAAATAGATTTTTCAAAGGGATCATGGATAAATTTAACGAATTTAATGTTGGAGAAGACGAATTCGACTCAAAGACTAAAAGAGATGAAGTTAGTAATGCATATTATTTGAAACAAGGTTATAACATTGATGATGAAGAAATTGAGAATGATGCACATGATGAAGCTAAATTTTTAGATAAAATTGATGATTCAACATTGAATTCAATTAGAAGGTGACATTTAACTGATAGTTTTAATTGTATTACAAAATATATTTATAGTAATGTATATAGGAAATTTAATAACTCAAAAGTATCTTTTAATCTTAGAACATTTATTACGAAAACTTTTTATTTATATTTTAGCTGTCATTTTAGGCCTCTAAGGACTGCTTACAAAGTCAGCGCAATTCAAATGTCTCAGAAAATAGATTTTACATTAATTTTTGATCAAAAGATTCTTAACATAATACTTTCTTGTTAATCGTATATAACAAAGTATATATACAACAAGTAAAAAATACGTCCTTCACATTTTGTTTGTGAATAATAGTAATTTCATAAATCTTATAAGTTCCACAGATAATACTTAAATTAATTGCTATTATTAAATTTATACCAAGTATATAAGCCAATAATGCTAAGTGGCCCTACATATGGTGACATCATTAATTTACAACTTTTTACGCATCACTTCCACAACTAATAATTGAATGGAAAACCTGCAAAATCTCGTTCGTGTATTTCTGTTTCTGTTCTTCTTGATCTTCTGGTGGATAAGAATCTATATCTTGGTATATCATCTTTACTCTATCAAATGATTCTGTAATGAAAGTGATGCAATTAATAACATCCTTCGATGAAGACGAATGTTTTAACATAAACTTTCCGTTTTTGAATATTCTTCTCATTCTCTGTGAACCTTTATCTTCAATATTATGTTGTTTAACCATCATTTCATATATTTCTCTAGTCTGTAAAGATATTACTAACGTTTTGACGGTGGATATCCTAGGATTCAAATGTAAATCTTTTCTCATTGTAGTCAAAATGTGATTATCTGTCTCATTGTTAGATGGGTTAGCCTGGATTTGATAAAATCTATTTAAGTTAGGCAGATAAGCGGTGAACCTAGGTAATAGTTCATTAAATTTAAATTTATCTTGGGCATGCTTTCTCAAATCCATATCAATATCGATTACAGGTGCCTTGTTACTTAATTTATTAGCAGCGTATACTTTATAGTTGCGAGGATGCTCTTCAACCAATATTTCATCTAGTTTGGGTGTGCAAATAGCAGCGAACGCACTATCCAGCATCATACTTTCATTAATCCTTTGACAATCTCGTTGGACATTAACATTTTTAAGTTGCGAAACAATAAAATTTACAGTTGGATTACTCTCAGGTTCAGGATAAATATGTGGTGTCAATGTTCTATTTGTAGGAGCTTGATATAAATCAATACTGCTCATAGACTCTGGAGTACCTATCCAAGGAGATTCTTCGAAATCTAATAACGACATAGATTCCTGGGAGGTATGGAGCGGTGCAGGATTATTCCGGATAACCCCCAACTGATGCAATGAGGTATTACTTGAAGTTTTATGGAAGTTTGTTGGAGTTAATTTAGACCCGTTTTGATTGGATCTAAATAATGTCGATTCAGAACCTGTAATTGAAGGACTCTTCGACAACATTCTTGTGATTGAAGGCCTTGCTGTAAACCATGAACCATACGAGTTCTGCTGACTTGATAAAGAAGAAGATAAATATCTAATAGAATTATTACCTGATTTAAATGACGATGGTTGAATTACAACACCGTGATTAGTGTCAACAGGTGACATTGCGATAGAGGCTGCCGATGATGATACTCTTTGGGGAATTTCCCAACCATTTCGTGTGTAATTATATCTTGATGAATTTGAAAATGACGACGATGATGAGTTGAAGGATGAAACTGATGAGGGAGACGACTCAATGGAATGTTTATTGAACGACGATGGTTTAGACTGCATTTTGATACCTTCTGTTTTCCTTTCAGGAGTCTGTAATATTGCTTTATTATCTGTTTGGTGACTAATTAATTCTAAATTCCGCCGTATCTTCTTATTCAATAATCCACATATTAGAAATATTAATTTATTTGCTACAGTAACGTTTCCAGATAGGACAATTATTCTTGCATTTTCTTTTGAAATTCCATTATCTGTCAGTAACATCGTACGTTTGTAATTTATAAGAATGGTAGCTAAGGATGTTTGCAATAAATTCAGTTTAGGGCCATCTTTTAGTTCAATCCATTTAAAGCAACCTCTGAACCAGGTCTCTACAAATTTGATATCATCTGGTGGGAATAAGAATAGTCTAGGGATCTCAAATGTCGATTTAAAACAAGGTATTAAATAATTTTCAACAATAGAAATTATTCTGTCTAGTTCTACTGAATAAGTTTTCACAAACATATTTTGTGAATTTGTCAAGTTAGTTTGGTTATGCTTATTAAGCATGGAAGTTGTTGACTCTGTAATATCAGGAACTGATTGTTTCTTAGGTTTATATCCATTTGGTATTCTTTTATGTTCTATTATTATTCTTGATAAAATCCGCTGTGATTCATCCCACCAATTTTGAATATAGCCCCAAACTTCAGTAATAATAGGTAATAAGAAATTCGGTAAACATAATGTGATTGCTATCCTATTATAAGGAGAATTAAGATAGAAGATTCTTGTCAAAATCATGTACTCTGAATTTGGGATAGTTCTGAATTTTTCGTTCTTTTCATGTTTCTTGGAATTCATTGTTCTAAACAATGAACAAAACATATATTGTCTCAATTCGTTTGGCCTAATCTTTGCAATGTTTGAAAGTTGAGGATGACTATGATCTAAGAAAATCTTAAAATTATTTCTGCACGCCAACTGCTCGTTCTCTTCTGCTATTAATATTCTAAAAGGGTACGCTGAATTGTCATCGTCATCATTAAGGTCAAATGGTTCGTTTTCAATATTATTAGATATTGGCATCATTTTGCAACCGAATAATTCTAACTTTGAATCATCTGATATTTGATTCAACAATTTAGGGTAATGTTTTAGATTTTTTGTCTTTATTTCGGATATTGTGGGTGTTTTACTACCTTCCTTACGATCAAATTCAATTTTATTACTGTTCGTGAGATTGTTTTTATTGCTATTATTACGACTGTTGTCTTTCCGTAGAAAGCTATCCGTTGTGTTCAAAGGTATGACGTTTCTCCTCATCTTAGAACTATCACTATTTCTTAATAATGATCTCAGAAATACAGAAGCTGATTGTGATGGAGTGCCATTATCATCAGTATCATTGGTTTTATCACTTAAATTATTGTCGCTAGGAATACGATTTTTGTTATTTCCAAAATTATTCAAAGATATAGTAGATACACTAGGCGAGACATCTATAGATATCGTATTAATATCTGAATCAATAACCTTATCGTCACTTTCAACAATATTTCTGGTCTCTATTGGTTGATTATTTTTATCAGAATCATTATTTGTATATTTTAAAGAAGAATGTCTAGAAACATTCGCACTATTTGTAGTAGTTATGGTGCCTGTACCATCAACTGTGTGGATACTAGTAGCAGGACTTGCGTTACTATTATTTTTAAGTAAACTTCCCAACATATCTTAATATATTTTGCAAACCACTAATACCGTATAAAATTCTTTGCTTTTCCAAAACATACACTTTCGAACAGTTCTTCATAAATTTGTACTGTGTTCTAATTAAAATACAAGTTATATGAGATAACTATAACGCTAGTCTCATCGGAATGCACAAACCTAAGCTGACACAAATAACAAAGTGTAGTTAACGGCACTAATATTTATCTATTTATACTGTATTGAATATTTGTAAAAACCGAACGTTCACGAAGTTGATCTACATATTTAAATAATGATTTACACTGAAGATCCTGCCATATTCCGATCTGATTACGAGGGTGTCTCAAACTGTAACACCTTGTACTTTACCTTGTTCCATTTCGCTTATTGTTGCCTGTAATACCATTTGCACCTTGCGCGATATTATAAATTTTTCACTGTTATAATACCGAAATGATATCTCACATCTTCTGCATTTTACAGCGAACAATACGCAGGCCCATTAAGTAATGAGGGATTCGAACACCTTACTCATATGGACTGATTGAGAAGCAGATCATAAAAATCTCCTATTTTTAATATTTTACAGCAATAACAATATACTTGTATATATTATATCAATATATCAGCAATTGAATATATATTTATATTTTTTATTAAACAAAAAATTTATTCTAATATCTCATTTTAAGAAGTTATCAGGGGATAAAACATGTCAGATTTTATTCCAAGCGATGTCGTAGCTAAGACTATTCCAAAATGGGTTACGTATTCAGCTGTTAATTCAATATTATGTATCCTAGGTGCATTATGTGTTCCATTGATCTCTCTATTATCTAAACCGGAATCTAATTCCAATCATAATACAAAATTAGTTAATTATGGGTTATCATTAAGTGCCGGTTCAATGATTACTACTTCGTTGTTCAAGATGTTACCTGTAATTACTCATGAAAACAGATTTAAAGTATTCCTCGGCGTATTTGCAGGTATTACAATCTCTCTACTATTAAATTTTATCGTTCATTCTTTTGCTAGTCAATCGTTAATACATTGCGCTCATGATGAAGGCGATGAACATGACGACACTGAACATCATTATTTGCATCATCATAATCACGGAGACGATATTATCTTACATGGTGGTACCTCGTATGGT
Organism: Kazachstania sp. M6911; assembly: GCA_037040125.1. Taxonomy (NCBI): domain Eukaryota; kingdom Fungi; phylum Ascomycota; class Saccharomycetes; order Saccharomycetales; family Saccharomycetaceae; genus Kazachstania; species Kazachstania sp. M6911. Next base: position 10,710 of record JAXQGP010000035.1, read on the forward strand.
TCTACCGATAATCATAGCCATAAGAATGGTGCTGGCATTCGTTCAAATTCTATTCAACACTCATCTAGAACAATACAAAGTATCGATTCTTCTTTGACTGGTAAAATAGGTAATAATACTGTGGGTAATTTGAATCGTAGAACTAGTATAATTGATTTAATAAATAAAGCTAATCCATTGGCTAAGAAAAACACCGAGGGTTCCTGTACCCCTTTACTGAAGGCTGACCCTGGCGCTCCATGTATGAGTCAAGCATCTATTAAAGGTCCGAAAAAAGTAGATAGAATTGTATCTAATGGTACTAGTCAAAATCCAACTACACCTTCTAGTACTGCCCCTCAAACTGGAACGACAGATGCGACTGCTAGTGATAATATTCAAGAAGAAGATGAAAACGAACAAGATAACAGCTATGCCCCCACTGACGATGCAAGTTTCTACCCTGCACAATGTAAAATGGCATGTATGGAGAATACAATTGGTTACGATTTGGAAAATTTATCTGTTTATCGTAAGAATTATTTCTCTGGTAATGATAAATTAACAATTAATGATAATGATGATACTTCATCTTCATCAGACAACCCTGAACAAAACGAAGATACTGAGTTAATGACTAATCAACTATCTAATCATTCAATTCATTCTCATCACCATCACAATCATCATGATTTAGAACGTGAATTAGCCAGATCTACTACAAGAAGTATTCCTGCTTCCATATCTACTGTCCCATTCCATTATCATCATGTTGAAACACCATTCTCTAAACTTTTATCTATTGGTATGCAGACATGTCTGGTTCTAACATTACATAAATTCCCAGAAGGGTTTATTATCTTCTACACTAACAAATCCAATAGCGATTCTAAGGAAATTGGATTTTCAATCTTTTTAAGTCTCGCTATTCATAATTTCGTTGAAGGTTTCGCCATGACATTACCGTTTTATTCAATTTTCGAAAACAAGTGGTTATCTATTCTAATTACAACTGTACTAGGCGGTGGTTCTCAACCATTAGGTGCATTGATTGGTTACTTAATCTTTAGGGATAGAAATCAAAATAATCCAAACCTAGGTGACGACGAACCAAATATGGATTTATTACTAAGTATAACGTCAGGTTTCTTATTGGTCATTGCTTTACAAATGTTCCAAACAGGTATTGGTTTTAGTGATGGTCATCATCATCACGAAGATGATGATTCAGCAGAAATTCAACAAAGTCACAGTTTAGGTACTACATGTTTGAAATGGTGTTGCGCAGGTGTACTATTGATTCTTGCCAGTTCGATATTTGTTTAAATTCATATTATCACAACTTGACATTATAATGATGATAATTCTAAATATGAAACTTCAACTCTCATTTTTCTATTCTTTTACGTATGCAGAATTATATTCAATTTATAGTCCTCTTTCTACAGAACAATAATATATATTATACGTAAATATATCAAACTCTATCAATATATATTTCTATCAGTTAATATATTCGACAAGAAAGATAATGCATTTATTTCAACACATTGGATGTCGTCCCTGTGAATGGATTTTCTTCACCATTTATTGTATCATCGTTTTTCGATGTTGCTAATGTAATTCCATCAACTGTCTCTCCACCAGCATCTTCATCTTCCTCCTCATCTTTGTGTTTCGAATGGTTTGATTCTAGCTCAACCTCTTCTGGGATGGCAGAAAATTCAACGTTCTGTGAATTGTTTATCTCATCAGCCATAGGTAAATTGAAATTATATTTCCCCCATTTGAAATAAAGTACAGTAATACAAATCAAACATAGAATATATACCATAATGGCATAATTCATTGATCTCATTGTGACAGGAACACTAACGGGCATACACACAGAGAACATCGATAACAATAACCATAGAATTGAGATAATATTGATGGTCCAACCTAACTTATATCTAATTTTGATAGGTGCATTCCTTAGTACTCTTCTCCTTCTAAACAATACAAGCACTAATGGAATGCATGTACCTGAGCACAGACATAACACAGCTGCACCAATAAAGGCATTAAATGCTGCAGTTGAGAATAATGCTAATAGACCTAGAATATATGATATGGTCATACTTAATAAAACCGAATTTACAGGAACCTTCGATTGAGATTCGGGTTTGACAAATGTCCATAAGTCATATCTTGGAATAGCATGATCACGACTGAAAGAATAAACAGCACGAGATGATGTAGTGATCGAACCAATCCCGGAAAAGAATAAATTACCTAGAATCATCAACACCAGGAAAAATGATACAATCATCGAGTTTGTTGAATTAATGAAAATATTAACAATCGGTAAAATGTTGTAGTTTTCTTCGTTAAATAATTTATCAATATCTGGTAAAATAATCATAATTGGGATTAAAAATATTACACCTGAGAATGCAGAAATCAATACTGAATTAGACATAGCCCTTGGTATATCCTTTTCTGGAGCGTTAACTTCATCAGCTAATGCAGGTAACATACTAAAACCTTGTAAAGTGAAATTCGATTGCTGGAAACCAATGATAAATGATATGAATGCACTTGAATAACCGGATAAAGAATTATCAAAATGGAACAATGCATATTTTAGCGATCTATATTTTTCTCTATGGAAAATTAATAGCAAGATATCAATAAAAATAATTGCGTAAATGATCCAAATGACACATACTTTATTAATAATTTCAATAAATCTTGCAAATTTTAAATTTATTACACCAACTATAGTAACTACAAGATAAAAAACTATCACAGTATACCATATTAAATGTGTCTCGGATATTAAATCTGCATTTGTCATTAAAATTAACGATATTGTCAATTGTGCACCTGCAAATGTAATACTTGTACTCATTGTCCAATTCCCAATTAACATTAACCAACCTGTATACCAAGATGCCGCTAATTTAAACTTTTCAGGTGCCAACATCGCACTACCTACATGAATTTCCATTGGAAACTTTGATACGATTTCACCTAGAGATAATGAACAAAACCAGATGCATATTCCACTAACAAAAAAACCTAATATAATTGTCAATGGTCCCCCATTTTTCAAACCAATAGCCATACTCGTACACATCCCTAACACTGGACTCATTAACCCAAAACCTAAACCAATCACAGAACTTCTTGAAAGGAAAGATTTATCTAGTTGTTGCTCATATTTGAAATGTTCGGCTTCTTCAGCTTCGTTTTCATCAGAATCTTCATGTAAAATAGTGTGCAAATTCTCAAACAAGTCATCTGGATTAAATGTATGTCTTGCAATATTGATACTATTTCTCACGTTATTTGGTAGTATATTATAATCATGCATTAATAAAAGAATATAGTTATTGTCATATATATGGTTTAAAGTAAAATTTCGAAGATCAGATCGCCTTTGTTTTAATGAATTTTATATTTCTTCCTAGTAATTTATATCAGTCTTATTTGCAGACGCTTTTACAATCAAATGGAATTGTAACAATGAAGTATTTAAAAGTCTATAAGTTATCTACTCGGAACAGTTTATATCTATATGAAGGTCAACTTTGCTCTTGTTCCTGTTTCCAGCAACTCTGCCTACTTTTTTTTCACGCTGCTTTGGTTATTATTGTAAGCACTACAATCATATAACATCGATAATTTTAGAACTTAAAAGGGCCAGACAAAATAAGGAACAAATAACTATAGAGAGTGGACTCCTATTACATGAATATATGGTAAAGTGTTGATGTAACATTAAAGGGGTGCCTCTAATAGTGAGACTAATATGTAATAATTGCCTTTTAACTATAGAGAATGAATCTGATCTTATTTTGCTGGTACGTTATAGGGTTTCCAATTCCAAATATAGGGCTGGGAACATGAAGCTGCAATAACAAATGAAAAATTATATCATGAAGTTTAAGGAAACATCCGAAACAACGAGTACAGAATTACTGGTTATTATCAAGGTGGTAACACATGCACATCTATTAAGTTTGGATAAACTTTATACTTTTGATACTATTTCAGAATAAAGTGAAAACTTCCGCATATAGTATAATTATAATTATAATTATAACCGTATAGTGAAACAATCCTTACCATCTCGGATAAAAAGTAAACATCACCATAGAAAAAAATGGACGAAGAAGATCAATATGATGAATTTGGTAATCTCATTGGAGGTTCAGATAGCCTCTCAGAATCAGGAAATGATTATGAGGCTAATGATAATGAGTCTATTCATCCGGCAAGTGACATCAGTATAGAAGATGAAAACCTCGAGGTCTCAAATGAGATAGATGAACCAATTGTAACAACAACAGAAATGAAATTATATGACCCAGAAATCAATGGCGACAATGATTTCGAAATTCTAGTGGAAACCGAAAATACCCAATCACTAAACGAACCTTTGGTTAAACCTTTAATCCACAAGGCAAAAGGTGAAAATCATACACTTTTCCCAATAACCAAGAAGGATATACCGAAAGCATCATATGATAGAAATTATATGCTTGATTTATTAAAAATTCCAGAAAGAATAAGAAATGTAGCGGTGATTGGACCTCATCATTCAGGTAAGACCTCCCTTGTAGATTTAATGGTTTGGGATTCGCATTCAAGATTGCCTCACATAAGTAACAATATCAAACAAGGTTGGAAAGATTTACGATATATGGACAGTTTCAGACAAGAAATCGAAAGAGGGATGAGTATCAAGCTGAATGGGTTAACTTTCATGGGAACTGATTTAGATGATAAGTCAATGATGTACAATATTATTGATTCACCTGGTCATGTCAATTTCATGGATGAATGTGCAGTTGCATTAGAGGCTACTGACATCGAAATAATATGTCTAGATATTGTAGAAGGAGTTACAACTGTGGTGCAAAAGCTTATAAAGTTATGTGAGAAGATGAATAAAAAAATTATCTTCGTACTAAACAAGATTGATCGTCTAATATTTGAACTGAAAATCCCCCCAATGGATGCATATTTGAAAATTAAACATATAATTAAGGAGATTAATCTATTGACAAGTATGAAATATTCACCAGAATTAGATAATATTGTATTTGCATCTTCAAAGCTTGGTTTTACTTTCACAGTAAGAGAGTTTGTAAAATATTATTACGGAAATACGTTACCAAATGATAAAATAGAACAATTTATAAAAAAATCATACGGAGATATAACATACTCCAAAGGGAAATTTAAAAATATTGTAGATCATATAGTCGAAAAACCAACATTTCATGATTTTTTCATTGTCCCATTATATAAAATATTAGGACATACAGTTTCTCTAAATGAAAAGAATATCGAAAATTTCACTACAACATTAAAGGAACAATTCAACATAAATATACAGAATCCTAATGACTTATTAAAGATGGATCCTCACCCATTATTAAGATACATTTGTAAGCTCATTTTCCATGAGAAGCAGGCAGGTTTCTATCACAGCATAAATTTAATACCATCAACATACGAACAAAATGATCATAGCGATAAACTTGTAGCAAGAGCATTAAAAACTTTAGATTATGGTGGGAAAGAATATACTCTTGTTAAAGTCATCTCGGGTACAATGAACAAGGGGACACATGTTAATATATTTGACACCAATAATGAAGTAGACGAAGATGAAGACGAAGACGATTTACCGGAACCTGTTCTTATTGGTGATATTTCCCTGATGGGAGGTAGGTACGTTTTAGATGTGGAATCAGCCGGTCCAGGTCAAATTGTTCTTATCAAATCAATATCAAAATATTTTGATAAATCTGCGGTTCTTTTCAACGGAATTAGTAGATCTGAGTTACCTCTATTTGGCCCAATAGATTATATTAACATAGCATGTTTCAAAATAATTATTGAGCCATTAATTCCAAAAGAATTACCAAAGTTATTGGACGCCTTAATAAGAGTCAGTAAATACTATCCAGGTTTAATAGCTAAAATCGAAGAATCTGGTGAACATACTATTCTGGGATCTGGTGAATTGTATTTGGATTGTTTATTATATGATCTGAGGAACATCTATGCCATGATTGAGATTAATATTTCTAATCCGGTGACCATCTTTTCCGAGGGTGTACACAAGGAATCATTCACAACTATCCCAGTTAAATCATCAAACAAGAATATTTCCTTAAGTATTAGTGCACAGCCATTAGATCAAAACTTATTAGCTGATTTAAGTTCTAATAGATTAGATGAAAAATTGATAGAACGAAATATTGCTGCAGGTAATATACGTAAAATTAGTAAAATGTTACGAACTGAATATGGATGGGATTCCTTAACTGCAAGAAATGTATGGACATTTCATCACAGTAATATTTTTGTTGATGATACATTACCCGAGGAGACAGATAAAGAATTATTGTTAAAGTATCAGGAACAGATAAAACAGGGTTTCTATTGGGCATTAAATGAGGGTCCATTATGCGAAGAAAATATTTATGGTACACAGTTCAATTTATTGAGTTTTAAGATTGAAGATATTGACAAAACTAAGAATATTGGGAGTCAAATGATTCCAATGGTAAGGAAAGCTTGTTATATTGCGTTGATGACAGCTGAACCGATTATTATGGAACCGATATACGATATGAATATCATCATTAAGACTCAATTAATCCCAATTGCACAGGAGCTATTTAAAAAGAGAAGAGGTACCAAGATCATGAGTTCAAGAAGGATCGGTGGTACACCATTAAGTGAGCTAATTGCAAAGATTCCGGTTATTGAGTCTATTGGTATAGAGGCAGATTTGAGATTAAGTACGAATGGTGGAGCCCAATGTCAATTAATTTTCTGGAATAATAATTGGAAGCGTGTCCCAGGTGATGTATTGGATGAGGATGCTGTCATTCCAAAATTGAAACCTGCTCCATATGAAAGTTTAAGTAGAGATTTTGTTATGAAGACAAGACGTAGAAAGGGCATCTCTAACGATGGATTTATGTCTAATGATGGTCCATCATTAGGTAAATATATCGACCCTGAATTATTTGAACAATTAAGGTTAAATGATTTAGTATGATCGACTAGTAAATATATATAATTTTTCTTAAATATCTGAAATAATATCATTATATACGTCTCATCACAATTTTGGTACTATTAAGGAAAAAAAAATGAAAAATTTCAGTCTTCAGCGCAGGAGCGATGAGATGAGTTGTGAAAAATTTATTCTGAAAAATTTTATTGTACCTAGATATAAGTGAGTAGCACAATTCAATGGAGTTATAAGTTGAAGTTGTATATTACAGTAGAAGGTCAAGTAAACTCGTACATATAAATCCATAATGGCTAAAGGTTTTAAATTGAAGGAACTTTTGTCTCATCAAAAGGAACAAAAGAAAGCTGATCAAGAAGAGGCTGTTAAAATTGCTAAACAACAAGAACAACAAAAGAATACTGAAATTAAAGTTATTTCTTCAAAGGATGTAGAAGAAGCTGATATTAAGGAAGCTGAAGCTAAGGTCGCTGCTGAAACTGCTGATGCTGCTGCTAAATCTAAGAAGGCAGAAGGTGAAGAGTACAAGAGTGAAGCTCTTTCCAAGAAGGATCAAAGAAAAGCCAAGAAATTTGCTAAAAAGCAAGAAGAATCACGTTTAGAATTAGAGAGACTAGCAGAAAGTGAATCTGAATCTGAAATCGAAGACAACAATGAAAAGGACAGTGAATCTGAAAAAGAAGAAGAAGAAGAAAAGGAGGAAGAAGACGTACCATTATCTGATGTTGAGTTTGATTCTGATGCTGATATTGTTCCGCATCAAAAATTAACTATTAATAATACAAAGGCGTTAAATCAAGCCTTAGAAAATGTTAAATTACCATGGAAGAAACATTCATTCCAAGAACATCAAAGTATTACATCAGAAGAAAATACTGATGCCAAGATTAAAGATATTTATGATGATACCGAAAGAGAATTAGCATTTTATAAACAATCCTTAGATGCTGTATCACAAGCCCGTGATGAATTAAAGAGATTAAAGGTTCCATTCTTGAGACCTTTAGATTACTTTGCTGAAATGGTTAAAAATGATGAGCACATGGATAAAATTAAGAGTGAATTAGTTAGAGATGCTAGTGAGAAGAAAGCTCGTGAGGATGCAAGAAGACAAAGAGATTTAAAGAAGTATGGTAAACAGGTACAAGTTGCTACATTACAAAAACGTCAATTAGAGAAGAAGGATACTTTAGATAAGATTAAGAATTTAAAGAAAAAGAGAAAGTCCAACGAAATTACAGGTGATGATTTCGATGTTGCGGTTGAAGAAGAAACTGAAAGTCGTGCTGAGAAATACGGTAGACCAAACTCTAAGAGATCTGCTAAGAATGCTAAATATGGTCAAGGTGGTTTAAAGAGATTTAAGAGAAAGAATGATGCCGAATCTTCCGCTGACATATCAGGTTTCTCTCAAAGAAGAATGAAGGGTAAGCCTGCTAGACCAGGTAAGAGCAGACGTAGTAGAAGACATTAGATCAAAGAAAAACGAATATAACGAATTCATATTTTAGCATAGATATCTCCCTTGTCGTTAAAAAAAACTTTTATTTACTTCTGAATGTGCCAACATACTCATATATATATATGTATATGTCATAGTATATAGATCTTGACATTCTCAATTGGAAATTATTTGTAACATAGCCTAATAAAACATGCAATAATCGATCAACGTCTTTAAATATTTATATAAAATAAAACAATTAAGTAATTCGAGCTCATAGATGACACTTTTCGTTGTGAATTATTCGTTTAAATAACTATCGAGGGTATGTATGAAATGGGAAGTGTATTTGTGCAGTAGTTCTACTTCAATAACGGGAAACTCGGTAATAAAGAAAATTAGTTAAAATTCGTACAAACGATTCTTCGTTCTCGTCGTAAAAAGAACGATACGACCATTCCCCGAGGGAAATTTCAATTTTGATATCAATTAATCTTCTGATGAACAATTCAGTGAGGCAAAGAACTGCTAATATATAAAGGGAACAAGATTGAGAAAGCTGAGACATTACGGAATTGATTTGATCATTTTTGTAAAAAAAAGTATTTCAATTGCAGAAAGTACACAGCTCTCCCGATACACAATGACTACCCCAAGAGAAAAATTTCTAGAAGTTTTCCCATCCTTAGTTGATGAGTTAAAATCCATCTTAGTCAATTATGGTATGCCGCCAGAAGCTATTCAATGGTATGAACGCTCTTTACAACATAATACTCCAGGTGGTAAATTAAACAGAGGTCTTTCTGTTGTTGACACTTATACTATTCTTAAGGGTCACTCTTCAGTAGATGAACTATCTGCTGAAGAATATAAGAAATTAGCTATCCTTGGCTGGTGCATTGAATTACTACAAGCTTACTTTTTAGTTGCGGATGATATTATGGATCAAAGTATCACCAGAAGAGGTCAACCATGTTGGTACAAGGTTCCAGGTGTCGGTGACATTGCCATTAATGATGCTTTTATGTTAGAAGCTGCCATCTATTCTTTATTAAAGAGTCATTTCAAACAAGATAGTTACTATGTTGATTTAATTGAATTGTTCCATGAAGTTACTTTACAAACTGAATTAGGTCAGTTATTGGATTTAATTACAGCTCCAGAAGATTCTGTTGATCTAAATAAATTCTCTTTAGATAAGCATTCTTTTATTGTTATTTTCAAGACTGCTTATTATTCTTTCTACTTACCCGTTGCTTTAGCAATGTATGTTGCAGGTATCCATGATGAAAAGGATTTGAAGCAAGCTCAAGATGTATTGATCCCATTAGGTGAATATTTCCAAATCCAGGATGATTATTTAGATAACTTCGGTACCCCTGAACAAATTGGTAAAATTGGTACTGATATTCAAGATAATAAATGTTCATGGTTAATCAATAAAGCTCTGCAAATTGTCACCCCGGAACAAAGAAAGATTCTTGATGAAAATTATGGTAAGAAGGATGCTAAATGTGAAGCTATTGTTAAACAATTATATGACGAGATTAATTTAGAAAAATACTACAAGGAATATGAGGACAAAACTGCTAAGGATATTCAAGCCAAGATTGATCTAATTGATGAAAGTCGTGGCTTCAAGAAGGATGTCTTAACTGCTTTCTTCAAGAAGGTCTATAAGAGAAGTAAATAGATGTAGCATAGGAACAGTTCCCGTGCCATTTTATATAAGTCATTTGTAAGAAATATAATAATATGAACTATTTGCTATTCGTATATTTCTCGACAGATTTTGCACTCGTTCGAAATGATATAATCCCACCTTTTCATATCCCGGAGTTAAGCGGACTTTACCTGCAATGACGAATCGAGGACATTTATCAGAAATGCGATAGCGCCACACGTCGCTCATTTTGAACGAGCTGCCATAATAACGGCATGGCTGCAGTGCATACAGTGGAACAACAAAAAAATCTTAATGGTTTTCAAAATAGGACAATAGCAATGGCCACAACCGTTGGTGTTTTATGATAGTGAGGGGGATGGGAGAAGATAGCGAACTCCAAGATGTATTAAAGGCTATCTTAATATCTGATAACATCAGCAATACTTCTTAATATTTAGTTTAATGATGGCATATACACAAAAGTAATCTGAATGTGAACAATAACGTCACAGATTAACTACTACAGAAACAGAATAGTTTATTAAGTACTTGAAACTGAAAATATCAAGCAACGACGAAAAATCAAATAACTGAGTTTTTTTAGGTAATACTATTAATTTAGTGGTGACAAGTATAACCAAAAATTTGTAGACAAAGAAAATCTACATATACTCCTTTTTAATATATATATAATGGATAGAGTCTCAAGGGTTTACAAACAGCGAAATAAAAATAAAAGGTTATCAGGACCATCAGGCTCTCCTGAGGTTCTTCATTCTCGAAGTTCTTCAGTATCTCGAAAACCGATAGATATTGATTTAGTAGATAGAGAAACTAATTTTGTTCCTTACTCCCTAACAGAAAGATTAAAAAATAATTATACATTAACGGCATTCAATGAGCCTAGATCATCAAACGTTACAGAAATAGATGTGTCAAATCCATTAATGGAAAAGAGTTCACAAATTAGTGTACCGAATAATGATGAAGAAATAGACGAATCCTCCTCGTTCTCATACTCAGAGTTACCTATTAGTCAACCTGAATCTCAGGAATATACTTCCGGTAAATATATTCTTGGTGGTGGAGAATCAGAAGGATTTAATGACAGTTCCGAATTCCCAAAAGATGTACCATTAAGAAAATCGTCAACTTACGATCTCTTGACGCTTCCTCAAGAGAGACCATCTTTCGAATCGAGGAATTATGTCGACGTCGAAGGCGAATATATACCAGGTTTAAATTATAATGATATTATAGATAGATGGCAACAAGAACAAACCGATGACAGAAGATCTCAAGGAATTAAATTTACTAACAGTAATTCAAATTCATACAAAAATAGTTCTTCTTATAGTAACTTATTCAAAAAGCTTTACAAACAAAACAAGAACAATAACAATTCTCTGGCATTAACGAAATTTCCTACTTGGGAAAGTGCAGATGAAGATAATGAAATCACGTCAGATGCAAATAATGACGCTTATGGATTCGATTCTGCCGTTGAGAAGAGTACTGGGATTACAATACCAAGGGGTTCAAATATAAATCTATATAGGTCAAATCATACAAAAGTTGAACCAATCCCATTACCAAGTTTAAGAACTTTAATGACTCCGCCTTCAGAATTAGAAATGAAGAGAAGAATATCATACCCACTGATTTTCAATAACGATACTAATAACAGAATATCCACAACTAATCAGATAAACTCAGCTGAAAATTCACAATACCTGAGTAATAAGCCTCCTCATTCATCTTTAAAGTTACGTACACTCCCAAGTTCATCCGTATTAACAAATCAACTCTCATCGCTAAGAAGAAGAGGTTCTATACAAATACCGCCTCAAAGAGGTAACAACGATCAGACATCAGTTTCCTCATCCTTGACAAACATTCCTAAATCTTTAGATAATATACCATCACTAAATAGGGAGAAAATCTTGGAGATTATTGATTTACTACCTGATGATTTTATTGCACAACCTTATTCTCAGAGGAAAAAAATGGTATTGAAATTATTACCTCCTGAACAAACTGACAACTATAAAGTAATAATGTCACTAATTAAAAAATATATGCTATCATCATCTAAAAGTAATATTTCTCTAGCTAATAATAGTGTACCGAACAACAGTTATTCCGATGATGTTAAAGGTAATATGATCCATATGAATGACACATTAACCGAATGTGGAAGTATCAATAACAATTCTAGTGTACAAAATAATGATATCGGTTTTCAACCACCACATCACCATGTGAGGCATAATTCGATTGCATCTCAATACCTGAGTGCATTTTCACCAAGTTTCATATCTCCAACAAACCGAATCGCAAGTTCAAATAATTGTTTTACTTCTGCTAATTTAGATAACTGTGTTAGCACGACAACCTTGCCAATGAAACCAGAAGAGAAAGGTGGACAAATATTTAATCATACTATGGGTAAAATTATTGGATTTGGTGCATGGGGCACAATTCGTGAATGTTTCGATAACGATTCGGGGAAATGTCATGCTATTAAAATAGTTCGTTTTAAAAATAATGAAAAGATGAAAGAGCAAGTAATGAGAGAAATCTCCAATTGGCAAAAATTAAACCATCCGTCAATTTTACCATTAATTCAATCTCGAATTGAGGATAATGGTACCATGTACTCATTGACTCAAAAAATTGACAATGGTACATTATATGATTTAGTAATATCATGGGATTCGATAGCTAATACAAAAATACCATGTAGAAGACGTTGTAGGTATACAGTTGATCTGGCTTATGAGGTTATTGAAGCAATCAGGTATATGCATTCATTAAATATTATACATGGTGATATTAAATTAGAAAATTGTCTCTTACAAGAATCTAACAAGGATGAACCTAAATGGAAACTGTATGTTTGTGATTTTGGAATGAGTCACGATATTTTTAATGATAACCCTAATGTTCCTAATGCACCATCAAATATTGGATCCTTACCATACGCATCACCAGAACTGTTAACAGACAATCAAATTAGTTACAAATCCGATGTGTGGGCATTTGGAGTAATGATATACACTATGCTATTGGGTAAATTACCTTTTAAGAATGGTAGTGAAGCTAAACTGAAAGAATTGATTAAATCAGGTCATTTTGATATAGAAGCATTACATTTCTTAGATAGGTACGAGCATTATATACCCTTAAGAAATATAATATGTGGTTGTCTCGAGGTAGATATATCTAAAAGATGGAATATATCCCAAATTGAGCACGTATTAAGGAAATTATAGTCTATTGCCGTTGGATGAACTTCTAAAATGTGCTAGAAATTCTGAAAATATATCATTCATATAAGATTTTAAATTTGACTTTGCATCTCATACTGCATAAATACATATATATACGTACATATATATATATATATATTCAACGATAAAACCATTACATATTGTTAAATTGGTTTAACAGTACTAAAAGTTGTCTACTTCGATGATGCTTTATCTAATGAATCGATCGACCAGATTAATTTTACCTGGCATCGGCCAACTGTATCCAATAAATCCGAAAAGCTAAGAAAATTGAAACCAACCGAAACAAAGAGAGAGGGATAACATGAAAACATAAAGCAGTACATACAACATTGAGAAACATAACAACGCTATTAAAAGGTGATAGTTGCATATATAGGATGCAATATAGAATAACTACACAATAATTGTACACGAAAATATATTACAGGATGATTTATTTAAAGACCATGTTAAAAGTGATAGATAACTCTGGTGCACAAATGGCAGAATGTATCAAAATTTTAAGAAAAGGTTCTCCTAAATCAGCAGGTGCAATCGGAGACAGAATCGTTTGTGTTATTCAAAAGTCTAAGCCCCTAAGTCAAACTATTACTGGTACTGTGAACACTAATAGAGTGAAGAAAGGTGATATCTGCCATGCAATTATTGTCCGTACAAAACAAACGAATAATTATCGCTCTAATGGATTTAATGTAAATTTTAATGATAACGCTTGTGTATTAATAAATAAGAATACTGGCGAACCATTAGGGACTAGAATCATGGTGAATGATGGTGTAGTCAGCAGAGAACTTATGGATAAAGGTTATAACAAAATTTGTTCTTTGGCCAGTAAAGTTGTATGATTATGATCATTTTAGTGGAAGTTAATTTCACAAAAATGTACATCTTCGTTAACATACCTCGTCGCAAATAAAAATTCTTATATAAGCCAGCATGTATATAATTCAATCAAATATTAACTATTCTAAAAACAAAATAATCTGGCAGCCTTATTATTCACAGAAAACGTAGAAAAAACACATCTAAGTTATCACAACAATCATACAATATTGTTTTAAGTTATTTACAGAGAATGTTGTCACATTCAGTCTTAATTTACAGAAATACTATATATATGTATCTGAATAATCTGAATTTAGTTTGTTTCGAATATATGATGAAGGATCTAATGAGGAGTAAGATGCAATGGATATCGCATATATAATCATCCTGTATTTCGCGTAATTTCTTTAAACCTGGATAAGTTCATCTTCTGGGATAGGTTTATGCTCTACCTTACTCAAAAACTCATCCATGATATTATCATACATTTTATTCTTCATATCTATGGTGTCTATCGTCTTACCTGTGTTATCTATTATCTCCATTGTACATGGTACATTTACAGTCTTCTTCTCATTATTAACTCTTACAACATCAATCTTGAAACTGGGGTTGTAAAATTGTAAAGTAGGTAAATATTTTCTCCATAACATACGTGGGCCCATATGACCACCATGATTTTGCATTTGGAAGGTCAATCTGATACCTTGGTATTTACTAGGATTGATTAAAATTTGAGGTTTCTTTGTGGTAAATGATATAGCATTTAGGAAATTTTTCTGTCTTACAACCTTAGACATTATTATTTTACCCTATTGTATGTGTATAGTACTAGCCTTCCTGAGTTAGTGATCTTATTAAAGTGTTTCAAATAAGGCGTATCAAAATATTTGTAATATAAGCTACTTATTAAGTAAATAAATCTTTGTAAGCAACCAATCTGCTTCGAAATAAGTTAATAGTATTTCGCAATTTGAGGGAGCTCAATATTTGTTTGCGAAATTCATTCGAAAATTTCTTTGAGTTCGCCCGATTTCGCATGCAAGCTTAGACACTAGCTGAATAAAGTTTCGGCCATAATAAGGACCGTAGAAAATGTCGAAAACATCCCTCACAGCATATCTTTAACATGAAATGTATTATATTATCTATAAAACTTGTTGTGTGAATACCGTCGATATATAACTATATATTTGATGAGGAGTAGGATTTGTATATGAGTCGTGAGTGGGGAATGAATGATCGTAGCCAACAATATGTATCGAACGACATGGTATGTCTACGTTGGTAATGAAAAATGAAAAAAAGATAAAAATATGACAGAAGGGATATGATTACAATTATGGTTGCCCTTCGATATGGTTAAAATGTTATGAATACGTGCGTTACTTTTCTTTTTTGTTGATTTGTTTTCCTAATCGGAAATGTCCTTAAAATTCTTTAAATAAGAAACCATATGGATCCTCACATTGGATACCATAATCGATTTCTTCTTCTGGGTATCTTTCAAATTGTGAAGTATCACCTTGTCCTTGGTGAATAGGTGGTTCGTACGGTGTTTCTATATATCTTGCTAATACTTTATCCCAAATAACTTCACTAAACCAAGGATGATTCTTTACATCCTCACTACCATCTTGTAAGTTACCTAATCTTTTAGTTAAGTCTCTATTGATCAATTTTGTCAGTATATCCTTAGCATCCTCATGGAAAAATGATGGAAATTTTAATGGTGCATTCAAAATCTTTTCATAAGTCTTTAAAGTATTTGAATCGTAAAACGGCGTATGGCCAGCTAACATTTCATATATTAATATACCAAAACTCCACCAATCAACAGATTTATTATACGGTTTTGTACTTACCACTTCAGGTGCAATATAATCGGGGGTACCACATAGAGTATAGGTTACATCAGGTACAAATTTAGCAAAACCAAAATCTGTTAATTTAACATGGCCATTTTTGTCTAACAAAATATTTTCAGGTTTCAAATCTCTATAAATAATATTCAAAGAATGTAAATATTCTAATGCTAAACAAATTTCAGCAGCATAAAATTTTGCTACGGGGTTTGGAAATCTCTTTGATTTTCTCAATAACGTAAATATTTCACCACCTTCAATATAATCCATAACCATAAAAATTTGTTTAGAATCCTGGAAAGTACCCCACATTCTAATAATGAAGGGATGTGATACTACTGATAACATTCTACGTTCATCATTGGTATGTTCTACTTGTTTCAGTTTAACAATGGTTTGTTTCTTTAATACTTTTAATGCATAAAATCTACCATTATGATTTGAACGAATTAGATGCACACGACCAAAGGATCCTGTACCTAAAGTTCTCAATATTTGGAAATCTGTTAAATTATATTTGCCTGATGTTTTCTTACCAAGGATTAAAAGTTTCGTACTTACAGCAGGTGGAGGTTTATCTGTATTTATTTGTTGTTGGTTCCTTGTTACACTTTGTTCATTATTTTGAACATGTTGTTCCTGTGTCTGTTGTTGTTCGGTATCTGGATCGATTTCCATTTCTTCGGATATTTCATGATTCTGGGAACTCATATTTTCTTGTTCCTGTTGATATTCTGTAACTATTTCAGTCTTATGTATAGCAGGAAGGTTCAATTTTCTGACCTCGTTATTCCTTTGTGGGTCAACGTACATAGTATGTCTTCACAGGTTTCTAAAAAAATAATCGAATGAAAATCCGGAGATCTAATATCTACAATTCGAAATTTGTTAGTTTTTAATCCCTGATCTCAATTCTATATCTCTCTAAATTCTGTAGAAATATTTCGAGTCTAATATTCTTCTCTATATTATAATCAGTCTTTTTCCTGTTCAATATATTGCTAATTTCATAAACCACGAAAATTTCTGTATTTAACGAGCTCAGTTGAAAAAATCAAAATTGGAAATAAAATGATTATATCACTTTTAAACAAGCTCTAATTATTATATTACTCCTTTGTGTCAGATATTCTATAACCTTTTAACGATGTTTTGTTCGTTCTGTTTACTTTCTTGCCTTCCTATATATATTTTCAATGAAAAAAAATTTTTCACTATAAGTAAGAAAAACGAAAAAAAAAATGTGCCAAAATATGAAGTAAAGGTGAGCAAACAAAAAGTGTGTGTATCTTATTGATATTGAAGTAAATGCTATATGTTCAAATTATCTAGTGCTCCAGCCGTTGCCAGTTTGTACAATTACGAGATACAATTATGTAATTTGTTCCTTATTATTCAATTACTTTGCGTCCGTTATGAAAATGATTATCGATCTTGTTAATAAATAGTTAAAATTATAAAAGTCAAAAACTTTGAGCCAAGATGCATATGATCGATTCAATTCTTTACACAAAGACCAGTAGTGAATATAAGAAAATTCAAGAATTGGTTAACAATGATATCTTACCATGATGAAAATAAAAGAAGCAACAAATTGGTGTTTTTCGGTTTTTCTCAGTTCGTTATGGAACTAAAAATGAAAGAAGAAAAGATAGAATTTTCATTATGATTTTCTTTTCAATGGTATTACCTAAACAGAAAATCTCGACGTTTAAAAGCTAGTGAGAAATTTTGTTAAATAAATACATCAAATAATTATTTTCTACTTCTTTCCCATTATGGATAACAGCAAGAAATTATGTTAAGGTAATGTAAATTAGAACGCACGAAGTAGAAGTGCGAAATATAATATGGGGAAACTTAACTCAGAATAAATACGTGGAAGTCTCCTCGAGAACTACGTTAAAAATCTTAAACATGTATCACCTCTCCATATATTTGACAGAGAGCTTGAATGTCAAAAGTTCTTGACAACAAAAGAAAAGAGAGTGCTGAAAGCGACTTTCGTAAATTAAATCGTTGAAATACTGTTACTAACAATACATACAGCTTTCTTTCCCAACAGACTAAATAATAATAGGTTGACACCTCTATATATTGTACGTAGTAGATACTCGAATAAGAGGCAATGCGCACAAGAAAAATCAAATCGGCAGTATAACCTTCTACGTATTTACTGTGGATATATTTATCAAAGAACCAAGCTGTACTATAAGCTCTCATGGAGTAACATAAATTTACAAAGAAATACAAGCTTATACAGTGTAATGTCATTTAACAACACGAATAAGCCAGCATATTCATCGGTATATTGGTAACTGTTCTTTAGTAAATCGACACAGAAACTACCGATTCTCTCAAACAACTCCGCCTCCCTCAAATGGCTGGATCTAACGGACAGCAACTAGATTCTCATTCAACAATCTCGCCACTATTTGAAACAACCGTGTTATTTCAAGACTAACTCACCTTCTATTGGTATATAATAAACTAATTCAAAGAACAATAACTGTTGTTCAATAAGTTAGATTTATTGTTACCTAAATTTCAGTCGGAAAACTCTCTAAAGCTGCTCTATCACACACTCTAATAAATATCTGCGTTTAAAGTTTCTCCGACTGTTTTCGCACTCTCCGCCATTTCTCCTTGGTCATCGTCGGCCTTTTTGCCTGCGCTGATCCCAGCAACTAAAACTCTTGTATTTCTACGGTCTCTTTTCTCAGCAGACGGAACCGGATGACAGGTCATATTTATAATTGAAACAAGGCGGGGACGGGACCTATTTGACACGGAAGGATTGTTTATGAGGCACAAGCGGATGATTTCATAATAAGCAATGAGTAGAGAGGTAACAACAAACTTTAAGCTTAAACGGTTTAACGAAGTAACCATTCAGGATTATGCACTCATAATTCTACTTTTTACTAATGTACGAATGATATCTTGAATATTTATGTATATAGGTGTCTGTAAAATGTATGTTATTTATTATAATATATCTGTTTCAGATGCATCTGGTTGGGAATCTTCATCTTCTGTCTTCTTCATCACCGGATCATCAATATATACTACTCTCAAGAAGAATGTCAGTATAAATGCGATTATGCATACCAAAAAGGGTAAGAATAAGAACGTCTCTGGTTTCTTCGATACAGTAGAACCATAAATCTTCAACATAATTGCTGGAGAAAATAACATACCAATTGTATGTAATAAGGCAATGCCGCCAAATACTTGACCTGTATTAGTACCGTAATATTTTACAACTGTAGATTGTAAAGTTGGACTCATAATTGCACTGAAAGATTTTATAATCACATAAAATATTATACTCTTTACATTGCTAGCGTAATATAATAATACTGTGGTAGCAAAAAATAAAGAAATACAGCTAATTTGAAGAGTTGTAATGTCTACTCTGTCAACCGAATGATTGACCTTGGTATATTTGGAGCTTAACCACTTTGTTAATAGCCATGACACTACCCATAAAACTATAGCGTTGCATAAACCAGAAAATGAGATGAAGTAACCAATCTCGACAGATTTCCAACTGTATTCATATGTGGTGAATAAAATTAAGGCTGGCATTATTGCCATGGTACTGAAAACAACTAATGAATCGAGTGCAACGAGTAACAATACATTATATCTAGGAATTACAGATCCTGAAACAGTTGGTGGTAGCCATAATTCTTTCAATGGTGTAAAAATTTCCAATATTTGTTCAATACGATAACGAATATACTGATATGATCTTGAAGCAAATGTGTGTGAACCACTTAATCTGATGGAATGTGTACTAACCATGGATTCTAGTCTTTTTCTATAAGTATTTCTAGACATTTCCATTGCTTCAGGATGCCTGGATTCTTTAATCATAAATATACATAGCAATGTAAACAAGGTTATCGATACAAGTGAACAATACACTGATACCATATCATTACCGTTATTCAGTTTAATCAAAAAGGAACTTATCAAAGGAGATAATCCAACGACACCGTGCATTATACTTGTTACTGTACTCATACTGGCTGTTCTATCTTCTGGTTCGATAATATCAGTAATGTAACTATTGATATTGGCGGCTAATGCAAATGTTCCCCCACCTAATGAGGATATACATCCTGCAAATATAATCAAATATATATGGGTTTTAACATGTGAAGAAACAGCAAATGCACTTACAGCATTACTTATTAGATTCACTACGCCCATGTAGACAAAGATCTTGGATCTACCAAATCTGTCGGATAATGGACCAATTTTTCCTGCAGCAATCAAACTAATGAAACTACTTATAATCATTTTCACAGATGTAATATATGACAATGTAGTTTGAACTTGAGTTTTATCGCATGTATCTGATCCAGTTTCATTTTTTAATCCTTCGCATACTTTATCTAACGTTAATGTAATCATAGGGGTGATGAAAATCATTTCTGAGAAACAATATAGGACAACTATCGCACATGCAACTAATAGACTAGGTCTTTCCCAAATTTTTAAATGGGCATGAAACTGTCTAACTTCATCTCTAAATCGTTTAGAAAGATGAGATTCTGAGAGTGTAGAGAAATTCGTATTTGTATTCTGTGTATTAGATATCTCCAGATCTGGTATACTATTGGATGTTAATATTTGCTCGGTTTCTGAATCGACCATTTCCAAACTATTTATCTCAGCCATGGTTGGAATATATGAATACAGAAAAGAGAGCACCGTATACCTTCTTAATAACTAGCTAATTTCGATCTTGTTATAAATAGGAAACTCAGAGGTTTACGAAAGTATAGTTTTATGATAGCCGTAAATTATTATAAGTTTATAAGATATCTCTGACAGACATATTGTTAAGCATTGTTCTGTTATCAACAAATATTTTTATACTTATACAATTGAACGTAATGCATTCTCAGATTCATTAGATAAGAGAAAATCATTATTAAGGAAGACTGCTCTTCGGCTTCAGCCACTACTCGGATTTCTGCTTCACCAAGTACTTCGCCGCTTTTTGTCTTTTCCTTTTTCAGTTTCTCCGTTAAACGGATCATTCCGTGAAGGGTCGCACAGAGTGATAGCAATGACACCAAGCTACGTACTCTTTAGTAATTTTTAGCATGTCGTTTAAAAATGGTAAACAAGATGATAATTGCTAAATATAGGGTTGGGTTCCATGGAACAGTAGTTAATCATACAGTGTGTTCGATGTAATATCGTATTTTATAAATCTGTTTCGATTATGTGCTTTTTTGTATATATGTCGTTATGTAAAATACATGAAAAATGTGTCAATACGACACCTATTGTTTCTTCTTCTCTTCTTCTACTTCTTGCTCCACAATAACATTCTTTAATAAGATATGGCCGACCATTTCTATTGTTAACATAAATAATGATGATAGAATAGCTAAACAATAGTTTGAGATAGTGACACCTATATCTAACCATGAACCTTCGGTTCTTAATAAATAAAAGAAATTCAATGATAAGATATCGCTTGTAGAAATAATTAACGTAGAAATAGTATAATCCTTGATGTTCAATTTCAAATTCAATACACCTAACCCAGTAGATAATATAATATATGGAATTATCAGCTTTAACATTAATAATGCACCCATTGGGAATGGGTCAAAAATTGGTAATAATCTATAAACTGAATCCAATGAAAATGATGAAATGGATGCAACGTTACCAGTACCAAAGAATGCAATTTGTAATAAGAAGAATCCGACTAATGAGATTCTAATTAATTGGGCATAACTCTCCTGTTCCTTTGATTTAGATTTCTTAATTTGTGCTTCTATTTCGATCCATTGTACAACATAACTAGTGAATAAGAAATAGAAAATGGACTCGAATGAAATCGTTAAGATTATGAATGTTGGAGCAAAGGTTAAGAAAATAATTAATAATCTGACTTTATAATGATTACTTGGTTTTAAATAATGGAAAAACGGAACAACAAACAGGGATAATACCATTAAACTCCACCCAGCAATTTGGGTATCACGAGGTAAACCAGCTCTATTTTGTAAAGATTCAACAGATTTATTTGTTGTCAATAACATTAGAATGACTAAGATGACTTGAGTAATTAATAAGGATAATGAGTAATAACTTATTAACTTATCCTTGACAATTTTACCAATTGAGTGCAAAGAACCTAGAATAATAAAAATACCACCAACATTAATTGTAGTTAAACTTTCAATCTTAACCGCATCATATAATGTAAATGTTGAAATGTAGCAACTTGTAATGATCCATGCAATGTTACTTAACATGTTATTGCTACCACAGATGATTGGATAAAATGCTAAGATAGCGAAAATTAAAGTAAAGATCCAACGATGGAAGAAACCGTAAACAATACTTTCATAGATAGCAACAATGCATATACCGATAAAAAATCTTTCAGCAACAGATATAGATTTGAAGAACTTTTGAATACCTTGAATGAATGCGTCTTTGTCTGTAAAAATTTGACTCCACATGAATAGTGGGAACAATAAGTACATGTAAAAATTGAATGGAGAACGTTGATAATATAGAACATAATTCAAAACCAAGCCAATACTACCAAATACGGAAATATTTAATAAAGATGGTTTGTTGTTTTTATCTTCCTTTGCCAAGATGAAAACCTTTAAGAAAATGGTAAATGAATAAATAATCCAGCCAATAAAACCAAATGTAACAATAGTTCTAATTAATCTCCAATTGTAAGTAGTCAAATATTGTAAACCTTCCAAAGTAACAGTCATTAGTTCTTCTGTCAATTTCAATACTTGTGGTTCCAAAGAAATATCACCCTTTGCGATTTTGTCAATCATATCATGAATTTCATTCAAATAAGAATCATGAGATCTTTTCTCAAATTTAAAATATTCTTTATAAATAAATTGAGATTCAATAACTTCTTGTTCCTTTACTAAATATTGTTCGAGGATACTTCTAGCATTATTGTATAAAGCTTGGAATTTTTCGCCATCGTTTGTATTGATGTAAGCTAATGGCAATTCACCAACGGAATTAGCTGGATAATTTGTACCTATCAAATATGACATTAGTGATGTAATATCGGCTTGTTTGACATCATTCCTTTGGATATCCGCTAAATTCCATGATTCGGTATAATTATCGGCAATAGGTTTGTCGTTCTTGATTGGTTTATTCACACCTGCACCCCAAGCTACTAGAGGAGTTCTGGTATTATTTGGATGGCCATCACCATGAGACCCAAATGCACTCATACCATGGTCTGCAGTAAAGATAAAAGCTGTATCATCATCTCCAAAAAATTTGGCTACTTTATCTACCAAAATTTCAACTTGTTCATCAATATATTTAACATTATCATAATATTCAGCTGAGTAAGGTCTGTATGAATGACCAGCGGTATCACAACCTAATAAATGTAAGAAAAATACATTTCCGTCTTGTTTGATTTGGAAATCCAATTCACTATCCTTAGTGGAATTATCGAACAATTGATATAGATGTCTGAATACATAGGCATCTAATTCTATTGATGATTGTGTGAAATCTTCATATTCGTGGCCATACATCCAAGCGTCGACTTTTTCAGGATCCGTAGCACCTTCTTTAAACATCGGTAAGATATCAGGAGAACCAAACGAATAGGTATGTGTTGATTGGTTGAAGAAACTATCAAAATCTACAGGGTTCTCTTTCCAACCTTTCGTTACAGCACTGACATCTTCATAAAAACCTGCAATCATTGCGACATGACCAGGTCTAGATTCGGTTGGCATTCTAGTATGAGATACACCATATGTACCTTTCTCTCTAACGATGGATCTGATGAAAGGAGCCAAATATCCGGATTCGTGACTCACTGGATGTGTAATGTTATCAAAAGTAGTATCTGCACGTAAACCATCACCTACGATTAAGAATAATCTCTTGGCTGGTGGTGTCTCTGTGCTTTTGTAAAGGGACATACCATGAACTAAAGGAGAAACGAAATAGATATCGAAGATTGACCATAGGTAAAATAAATGGAATAAAATACCAACTGTTAATAGTGTTGTTCTTGGCCTATTCCATGCGACCATATTGACTTTTTTTTATGTAGTCCTTTTCTTTTTGATATTGAGAATGTCCTGAAGATAAGGAATTATATAACATATAACTTTAGAAAAGTAACTATATCAATGGCAATTGTACCATTGTTTCAAATGGCCATCTTTATAAATGAATTTTTCAGTTTACATAAACGCCTTAACTTTAATGAGCGTGAAAATAGAAAATATGCCTACTTCAGTTTTCGTGTCATCTACTGAAAAAAACATATATGAAACAACTCGTGCGGACTTACTGTGCCGATCGTAAATATATCAATAAAAGAAAGTAGTAATCTATTCTCGAATCATTTCATTGCGGCTATGCTAACATTCGACATACAATAAAGGTAATGAATAAGATAATTAAAAAAAAAGGTTTGACATTATTAAATTGTTATTTTATTGAAAAAGTGCAAGCTATATAAATATTTTTTATAAATGATAAAGAACAAATTATTATACGCTAAAAGTAGTGTGTTAGGAGATCAGATGTCGAGAGACAACTGATAAGAGCTGAAATTAAAGGTAGTGATTTCTTAAAATATCACTGTAACGAAATGATGGAAAAAAGGATTAAATGCAAAGGAATGAATGATTGAGTTTTCGTAAAACTTTCAAAAAAAAGTTATTGAATCTATGAGTCTATGAATGTAATATTATTAAACCATTTTCAAACGATTTAACAAGAAACTAGATCAATAGCTTGTAAATGAACTGGATGACATTGAGTAGCAATGGATTCATCGTATAAGTTGTAGAAATCACCAGATAGACATTGGTAGAAAACATCTTGGTCACCTAAAGCTAAGTTACCATCTGGGGTAATAGACCAACCAGCGGCGTATAGGGCACCAGCTTGTGGTGGTGGACCATCAAATTGGAATTGTCTGTTAGCAACAATAGAACCAACTCTACCCTTACCATCAGTTAAAATACCATCCTTAATAGACATTTCTAGAGTACCATCAACCTTACAGGAGACACTGGTAACTGGGTTAGAAGCATCCTTGTTTTGAACTTGACCGTCATTTTGTTGAGTAGCACCTTCGGTGGCCTTAGCAGCTTGAGCTTGACCATCAGTAATTTGAGAGACAGCAGCGGCAGTCTTAGTGGCAGCTTGAATTTGACCATCGTTAATTTGAGAGACGGCAGCAGCAGTCTTAGTAGCAGCTTGGATTTGACCGTCACCAATTTGAGAGACGGCAGCAGCGGTCTTAGTAGCGGCTTGGATTTGACCGTCACCGATTTGGGAGACAGCAGCCTTGGTAGCAGCTTGGATTTGACCGTCACCAATTTGAGAGACGGCAGCAGCAGTCTTAGTAGCAGCTTGGATTTGACCATCACCGATTTGAGAAACAGCAGCCTTAGTGGTCTTAGCAGCTTGGATTTGACCATCGTTAATTTGAGAGACAGCAGCGGCAGTCTTAGTAGCAGCTTGAATTTGACCATCGTTAATTTGAGAGACGGCAGCGGCAGTCTTAGTAGCGGCTTGGATTTGACCATCGTTAATTTGAGAGACGGCAGCGGCAGTCTTAGTAGCGGCTTGGATTTGACCATCACCAATTTGAGAGACAGCAGCGGCAGTCTTAGTAGCAGCTTGGATTTGACCATCACCGATTTGAGAAACAGCATCTCTCTTGGCCTTGGAAGAAGCAGCAGCGGAAGCAATTGGTTCAACGGCGATACCAAAAGTAGAAGCATAGTTAGTTAAACCACCTTTGTAAGTAGCAGATGGGGTTAAAGTAGACCATGGTTCAGATGGAACGTAAGCAGCTAAAGCAGAAGTGGCTAAAGCAGCGGTAGCTAATGTCTTCTTGTATTGCATTATATATGAGTGCGAGTGTGTTTGTTTTTTTTGTTTTTATATGATATTAAAAACTAATTGGTTTTATTAATGATGTTTTTTTATTATTAATTATAAAATAGTTAAAGGAAAGGTAACTTTTTCTAATTGAATTAATAACAGAATATATGATCCTTATATAGTAAAAAAAAGAATGGACAATTTAAAATTAGATCTAGTATAAGGAAAAAATGATCCTTGTTGAAAATAAGTTACATATAATAAGCTGGTTAACCTGTGACTACCAGAGTACAAAACAAGTAAATTGCGGTGACAAGAATTGATGATTACTATCTTTGTAACTTTCAAATCAAGAATAGTTAGTACAGACAAGCTAAAAAAAGAAGAAAGGAAGAAGAAAACGAAAAGGCTGGCAAACTGTGGGTGCTTTGCTCTCTAAGTTTACAATTAATTGACAGCTAAGATTTGCTCAATTGAACGGGGGCATATAGGCAGACAGACAGACAGACAGTTTACTATGCCATCTGCATAATAATAATTAATTATCGGTTCTTTGTGTTACGTATTATGAAACTAACAGCTAATTAAGAAAGATTGCTTGCCTATTTTGTAATTTCTTTACCAAGAATAGTAAGCAAATTGATCCAAGTAATTATTAATAAATCGACTGTTGCTAATTAAATCATGCACAAAAACATGAAATCGTAATAATTTAAAAATAGATTCATTTGCGGGTGACAAGAAATCATCACCTTGGGTATTATTAACAAGTAATTTAATTATGGGGGATCAGTGTAGCTATGACCCGTAGTACATGAAAGCAAATTTGTGTCCTTAATTAAACTGGTTTTGTATGGGACTTTCTTACTAAGTTTTGAATTTTCTCCATTTTGGGTAAAAAGTAGTGCATTCGTACTACCTGATTAGGAAAAGATAAATCAGGCAGCCAAGTAGACCCATGTAGAAAAATGAAGGGGTATTACGGGTGTTTCTGAGTATAATTGTTATTACCGGAGAGTGGGATACATTGAATAAGGGCGTAAAAAAATAGCACAACCGTCAAATGAAGAAAAAATGATATCAAAATTGTTACCGCGGCATTCTCTCTGGAACTGAACAGACAAAATTTATTAAAATGGCGGGCAAGAATAAAAAGAAACTAATTATTACGTACTTAATATTTCAATCTATTTCACCCCTCCAAAAATTGTGAACAACGGTTTCTGCGCACAAGAAAAAAAATTTTCATAAGAATCTATTTTTAGTGAAGAGAAAGCCAGCAAAATTTTCTGTTCATCTTTTCACTGATTTTACTGTTTTAGGTAAAGGTATTATCAAATTGTAAGGTAAAATCAAAAAAAAGATGCATCAGCTGTTGAAATCGTATATTTTGTAAAGGTGGTGTACGTGTGGAAAGTGTTAATTAGTGGTGCCGGTTTCTATTTTCCCGCTACCAGTAATAATTTCTATCATTTTTAACAATGCGGAAGGAGATAATGATAGTGAAGCAATTCATACATTTTCTAAAACTTGATCATTACAGTACCATATCGGCACACATATAATTCTGTTATATTTTACGGGCAGGCGGATAAAAGCAAAAGTTGGTTATTAATATATTTTTAAAGAAAATTATCCTTGACGTCTTCTTTTCCGAACTGATTGAGGTGGAGAGATACATACGATTGTTTTAATTCAGTCAATGACGGAAAGCAATTGACTATTTTAGGAAAAAGTTTCTAAAGTAATTGATATATTAATTGAGCCCTTTTTTTTATTTTGAAGTTATTTTTACCTAATTACGTATATTGTCGTATAATAACAATAATAAACTATTGTAAGTATGATTTACATTGTTAGGTTTAAATTAACAATAATATGTCTTGTAAAAATAGTTAACGCATTTACTTATTTCTACTCAGTCAATTGAACGATAATTAATTAGCTTAAATGTGAAGGTAATTACATATCTCATTCTAGTAATATTATGCAGTATCTATTTTAAAGAGATGATCTGATAAATAACATTAATTAATTTCTGTTATTGGAAAAATCAAAATATATAAAATTATATTTGTTGCCTACATCGATAAAGAAAAAAACTGTATATTACGGGATTCTGTATTAAGCTTCAAAAGAAGGTCGATCCATAATTCTTTCTCAGTTCAATTTTTACATAAACATAGGTGATGACTGGTACGTAAATGAATGTATGTTACACATGATGTATTTTTTGACGCATTAATGAGATGATTATTATGTATTGATATGGTATATTATAATAGTCCTTTAATTTCAAAATATATATCATCAATTAAGAAGGATAGGTTTATTGAACAAATTTATCACTCTAGTCTTAATTTTTTACATGATTTTAAAAGAATATATTTCTCTTGTTATTGATTGATCTCATGACTACAGATTATTAGATTCTGGTAATTTGAATAAATATTTATAATATTATCAAATATTAGTCTACTTTAATACAGTCAATTAAATATTTTCTATTTACCTGGACAAAGATATCTATATATTTACATATCATTCATTTTGATTTACAATTTACAATTTTGTAATTTAAATCTCTGTTATTGTTATTCTAAAATTGATTCATTGTTCTATGAATGAAAAGATGTTACCTTATTTCAACATCAAAGATTGTTCCATATTGTTATGAGTTGTTTCCGCGCTTAATATTTTACGGAAATCTCTAACCGAACAACAATACGGCAGACAGAAGACTTCTGAAATAATTTGATTGTAACGAATACGCTTCTTACTTAACATTGAATAATTTTAAAAAAAATTCATTCTGTATTCTTGGCATTAAAAGCATTGAATCCTACCTTTTTGAGGATTCGCCCCAATGGTTAAACAACATGTTTCTAATCATATCAAAAAAATTTAAAAACTGCGTACTTATCTCATCGTTGTAGTAGTTTTTCAAAAATCATTGTCTTGAATAGACCTTTTGGTTATCTTCAAAATAAGAACCGCGCTCCCCTTCCCTTGCAGTTAATTTTTAGTTAAATACATCATGTGCGTTTTCTCTAATAAACTACCGCGGAACATAGGGCGCCATAATTGCATCTTCTAAGAAACATTTGCAGAAGGGAAGTTAAAATGACACTAATTAATAACCATTTGCAATTAATGTTCTTTGAAATTAGATTTCAATATTGTTATACAAGTCGTTTTCTAGCATCTCGATATTTCAAAATATACCCTATATCTTGATTAGTCTTCATAAGGATATATTGTTTCCTAACCACTTGTACAACAGTTTATTTAAACAATGCGGTCATTGTAGATATATATTTTAACCATGATGTATAACATATTATCTGCAGTCCCCTTTAGTTTCTTGCAAATAGGGGTAATAAAGTAAAGAACTCAAATGCGTAAATATACCAAGAAATTATTACGAGGTCTTTTAACTGTGATTGTTAAAATTAAATAATTACCATTAACAATAGAAATTTAAAATTTCGAATTGTAATAGAATGACATTGTTAAGTTACCTCTTATAGAAATTTTTTGTACTTCTGAAGTCGATCACCAATTTATTTATAATAGTAAATTAGATGCAAAACACAATTAACTAATCGTTCTTCCCTACATTACATTTATTGTCTCTTCAGGAGAAATGAAGCTGTTGAGGGAACATAGACAGTTTTTTTATAGAAATTTAGTACCAAACATCAACAACTTTTACCAAATGTTCTCTTTTTGTTAAATATAAACTGTCAGTATATTTTCCGTTTTCATGGATATATGTCAATATGTTTGCCTCTTTAGGATACCATATACGTATAAATAAATTATATACCTGAAATTTTGGTTCCTGGAATAATGAGATATGAATTAATTAAGGTAGGAGGAAAATATATTTTTAGAACAACGGACTATACGGATTTATAGAATTATCTTACAATCTTTATAATCATAGCAGTTTTGTAAGAGAGAAAACCCTTATTTTCAGGAACTTGAAAAATGATGATTTTAAATAGGGAACGTTTCTTCTCCTTCAGGAAATTTTAATTAATAATTCAACTGATTCCTAACATTGTTATTAATTATGTATATGAATAAGAACCTTAAAATTTAATGTTAGAACATAACATAATTTTTTTTAATTTTTGAATGGATGTCTCAGAAATTTGTGCTTTTAGAAAAAGTATTTAAGGCATCGGTAAACTTGTTATAATTAACTTGAAAAAATTGTCAGTGTCTATTATTTATTAAACCACTTTTTGATATAATATAAATAATTTTTAACACTTCATCTTAAGACATTCAAAAAATTTGATATAATTCTAATTCTTAACTTTGAAAAATTCATAATCTCCAGACAATTACTACAACACAGCAAAATGCAATACAAGAAATCTTTAGTTGCTGCCACTTTAACTACTACCACATTAGCCGCTTATGTTCCAACTGAGCCATGGTCCACTTTAACTCCATCTGGAACATGTCCAGGTGGTTTTTCAGATTATGCTACCTCTTTCGGTATTGTCGTAGCTCCAGTTACCGTTACAACTTCTTTACAAAAGAGAGGTGTCATTTCTCAAATTGGTGATGGTCAAGCACAGGCTCCAACTGCTACAAAGGCTGTTATCTCCCAAATCACTGATGGTCAAGCGCAAGCTCCAAAAGGTACCAAGGCCGCTATTTCTCAAATTACCGATGGTCAAATTCAAGCTCCACATGGTACTACTTCTGGCAAGGCTGTCACTGAAACCGTTAACGTTGATATCACTACTACTGTTACTGGTACTACCAAGACTATCATTAACCAAGCCCCAGCTCCAATGGCGACCAAGGCTGCTGTTTCTCAAATAACTGACGGTCAAATTCAAGGTGCTAAAACTGTTGCTGCTGTTTCTCAAATTACCGATGGTCAAATTCAAGTTCCAACAAAGGCTCCAGTTCCAATTACTACAGGTGCAGTTTCTCAAATTAATGACGGTCAAATTCAGGCCCCAACCAAAGCTGCCGATTCCGCTATGAGTAGTCCATCTGGTCTGTCTTCTGCCTCTGGTAATCCAGTTAAAAGTGTCTCCTGTAAAGCTGATGGTACATTAGCCTTATCTATTAAAGGTGGTGTCTTAACTGATTCTAAGGGTAGAATTGGTTCTATTGTTGCTAACAGACAATTCCAATTTGATGGTCCACCACCACAAGCTGGTGCCATCTATGCAGGCGGCTGGTCTATTACCCCACAAGGTAATTTAGCTTTAGGTGCTTCCGATATTTTCTACCAATGCCAATCCGGTGATTTCTACAACTTATACGATGAATCCATTGCTCACCAATGTAGTCCAGTTCATTTACAAGCTGTCGATTTAATTAACTGTTAAGTCTAAATTATTCTTTCCAAATTCGTAATTCGTAATTCCCAATTACTTTTTGTCACTTTCAAATATAGTAAGAAATTAAGGAGTATCAATCAAAAGTTCATGTCTACTATTTCTGTCCGATATTTATCAACACACCTTCCGGTTCTTATTGAAATCTCTTCATTTCATCTTTATAACTAATTCTTTAACATAATATACTTGGACAGGACATTTTATTATGAATACATTTTTCATAACTGTCCAATTTATATATTTGTATATACCAGAACAATCTTAATCTTAAATAGTTTAATTACTAATAATAGAAAAGAAAAAAATTAATTGACGTTTAGAAATTTGTATAATTTATGTTATGTAAAAAATTATTTAAAAGAATTATTAATTGAAGAACTATATGATGTAAATGAAATATCTGAAGAAATTGAATTTTCTCAATGTGACCACTATGAATTTTTTGAGATGAAGAATTGTAGTTTTATGGAAATTTTGCTTAACATTCGACTAAGGAGACAACTTCTAAGTGGATTGGAGAACATTGTTCAGCAATGTGTTCATCGTATAAGTTGTAGAAGTTACCAGATAGACATTGGTAGAAAATATCAGAATCACCTAGAGCTAAATTACCTTCTTCAGTGATGGACCAACCAGCGGCGTAGATGGCACCAGCTTGTGGTGGTGGACCATCAAATTGGAATTGTCTGCTAGAGACGATAGAACCAATTCTACCCTTAGAATCAGTTAAGACACCATCCTTTAGAGTCATTGCTAAAGTACCGGAGTTTTTGCATGATGATTCTTCGATAGCTAAAGTAGCGGAAGCCTTACAAGAAGAACTGGTAGTAGAAGACTTAGTAGATGTAGCAACAGTAGTTGGGGCTAAAGTGGTAGTAGCTTTGGTTTGTTGGGCATTGGTAGCTTGGATTTGACCATCACCAATTTGAGAGATAACATCTCTCTTTGCCTTAGAAGCGACACCACTGGAACTTATTGGTTGAACAGCGATACCGAAAGAGGAAGTGTATACAGAGTGACCACATTGCATAGTACCAGATGGGGTTAAAGTGGACCATGGTTCACCTGGAGTGTAACCTTTACCGGCTGATGTAGTGGCGGCAGATGCAGTGGCAGCAGATGCGGCGGCGGCAAGTATAACGTTTTTGAATTGCATTTTCTTTTTATTATATTTATGGGAATAACAGTTGATGAGTGTGTTGTATATAGAAAATCCTTAAATTGAAAATGATTATAAAGAAACAAATACAGTGAATAACTAATTTCAGATAATCCAGCTCATTTATATAACAATTTTCTAAGAAACTAAACTCAACGTTTTTTTAAATTAAATAAGAATGCTGGGTTATGTTTATTTTTGATTCTATATGTAAAATAAGCAAGAGGGATGACAATGTGAATCTAAGAATAGGAAAGACAGGGAATAAATCAAATCAACAACTGCAACAATAGAATGATTGTTAGATGGATATGAATTTTGTAAAGAACCGAATGTACAAAAATTAATGATTGAATACGATCATAAGATTGTTTTTATCTAGTAATGTATTGCATAGTAGTATCTTGGAAAAGAAATATGCAACTTGTTTAGGAGTTAACTGAAAACAGTAAAACCCCATAGAATTTGATTAGAAGTTCCAGCAAAATGGAAAAAGAAATGAAACCGCGACTTACTTGGTTAACCGAAATAGTTATTTGTGTTTCGTTTCAGTTTATGAAGCTTTGGAAAGTCTACTTGTTTATTATGATCGGAATATTTTTATTGGAAAGTAACACTAACCTTTATGCATTACTCAAGATTTCTACAAGGAAACTTGAGAAGACATGGCTGCGTTTGAAGCTATAACAGCAAAAAAAGACCAAAAGACTACGTATAGCCTTGCTTTAAACGATATCTTATTGTTGTTAGAAATATACCTGTAAAAAGTATATATTCGTAATAAAAATATGCTTGGTTTGAAATTGAACAATGTCCGATTATTGCTTTTGTTTATTATGCTTATTTTGCTCTAAGTTAGCTTAATTTAATATTATCTTTCAGTTATAGTGCATTCTAATACATGGCTACTCTTGTAGGTTCTATATTCTGCAAAACGCGAAATTTCAATATTTAAAATTGGTAAAACAATAATTTTAGAAGGGTGTGGCGCATTTTATTGTTTGCACATATATCTTAGCAAGTAGATTCGATGACCTACAAGGTTTCAGTCGAAAACTCTTTTTTTTGTTTCTAATTCTCGAGAGAACAATAAAGGTTATTCAAAATTTCGCGTTGAAATTGCTGTCTGCACAGAGAAATTTGTGTAGTGTAATTATATATTTCTGGATGTACACCATCTCCGATATTTTTGTGCAGTGAACAGAGAATTACGTAACAAAAATTGATTTGTTTAACAGAAACGCGTCATTTCCGCTTTACTGTTGTTTACATTTTATTCGTGTGGCTACGGAAATTTTGTTTAGAGAGTCGTACCTGACGATAGCGGCAAAATTGCTTTTAGCAGTCTGCTGATATTTTTACCAAGCAACAAAAATATCCCGGACACGTGCATTTCAAATAAGTCTTCTACAGTAATTTTAATGAAAATCTGAAGATCATTCACCAAAATGCAGTTTTAGGGAATCCCGCAAATCAGATATTGTGCCAAGATAGGTGCGGCTGCAACATTTTTTCAGAGACATTACGTAGTTGTTGTTTGTTTTTTTCGGCGAGTACCATTTTGAACAAAGTTGAGGGGTAAACTTGTAGAAAAAGTGGTAGAAAAGAAATAACGAAAGGGAATACGATTTTTTTCTCGATTTGGTCATTCATCTGGAGAAATAAGCATGACCATTGACGAAAAAGGTATATATAACCGAATAGGAAATGGCTGGTGCAGTAAACAGTGATCCATTTACGGGAATAAGAGAATGTTATTCCGAATTATTTTATTTTATTTTATATTATTTTAGATCCAATTGTTATTTTTAAACGTTATTTTATGTAGTTACCACATAAAGTAACATAATGTAATATTACTTTATGGTTTTGTTATACTTACCTCAATTTACCTTAATAATACTATTTAATAATATTATAATACAATAAAAGTTTATTACAGATATAACTTCTTTGTTGTTTGGTATAGTACCGGCCAAAGGTTACATATTATTGTTATCTGCATTCACCCCAAATCAACATTAACTAGAATC
Organism: Kazachstania sp. M6911; assembly: GCA_037040125.1. NCBI lineage: Eukaryota > Fungi > Ascomycota > Saccharomycetes > Saccharomycetales > Saccharomycetaceae > Kazachstania > Kazachstania sp. M6911. The sequence goes on from JAXQGP010000035.1 coordinate 45,297, forward strand.
TCATTCTCTATATACTCACTTGTTACATGTGTCCGTTTACTTGGCATTTACATCAGTTATAAAAGTTTATCCGTTATTGGCGTATATATTATAGCCTATTCATTATCACATATGTTATCTAGCTTTCCAATTTGTGGTATATTACAAAGTATTCGACGTTCTCTATTGTCCATTTACTTTTTCAGTTATCATCTCATATTTCTTATTTGTCATTTTCGGCAGCTCGGTTCTTTTCGTCCTCGACTCTTACCTCTTTGTTGATATCTTCATTGAGAACAGAACTCAAGAGCATGTTCCTAATAGATGATAACACTTCTGTGACATGAATTTATTGATAATCTTTCTACTAAATGTTTCCAAAGTTTTCTAGGAGAGCATATATCTGTGTAAAACAATATTAAAGTGAAATTTTTTGTTTCACGTACTACATTTTTCTTCTTTATATATATTGGAAATTATATTGTACTGCTGTGTACAGTATTTCTCATAGAATACGATATTGTTATGAGAACGACTACAAATAAAAGGAATCAAGTTTTTCGAAAATCCGTAAACTCAGTTAATGCACATTATATATCTCTTCCTTGTATAGGAGGAGGGACTCTGCTGTGGTGTAGGGACAGATAATCCTGTATCATAACATACTAATATATTCGCATACCTTATTACATTGAAACCATTTGGTTCATATCTGAATATCATTCCTAAGAATATAAAATGGAGAGAGGCTGTATCATGATCTGAGGAAGTAGGATTCTGCATCAAAATTGCTATTATTTGTGTTTTAAATATAGCGATACTTTCTCGTTGTGGAGATGATTGTACCCACTTATTTAATTGATCCATTGGGAGATTGTAGTACTGGTTAACAGATATGTAAGCAGTTTACTCTCATGCATCGCGCATTTGCGAGTTTGAAATAATTATTTGTTTACTTAGATGCGCCGATATGGAATTACCTTAATTATTACCAAAACGATAAAATTTAAATATTGTTTATAAAATTAGCCATCTAATGAATCTGTAGTAATCATTCAAGGCATTAAATCAATCTAATGCGGTTATGATAGATGCTCACAAAGATGTCTATTTATTTAATACATAGATATATCGATTTTATTTGGTTTACCTAAACTTCTACCATTTTGAATCTATTATCAATATCTCTTTGATTTATAATATATTCACATGTTCTATCAAAATGTTCAATAGGAATCTGTATCATATCATTAATATTCATATTTTTAATCTTAAAATCAACATGCGCAGAAGAACTATTATTTGAATTACCTAATTTAATATACGTTCCATCTAATCCCATAACATAATTATCCTTGTTTACTATGGAACCATTAGCATTGTTAATATTATTAATATCTCCGTTATTCAGATTCATCTCAGATAATCTTTGTTCACCTTCTAATCTTAAAGATTTTAAATTACTCTTAATCAATTTGATTAAACCATTGATATAACTGATACCAACATGGGTAGTTTGTTCATCACCATGAACAAAATAATATAGACAAACGTTTAATATTTCCACCATCAATTCACAACTTTCAACATTATCCATACGAGAATCTGCAGCTCTTAATGATCTTTGTAAGCATTCAAGGACACGTTTCCCATCCCTAACAAAATTTGTAGTTTCACCTTCTTCTTCACCGATACATGAAATTTCTGTTGCCCACCATAAATGGGAACAGATATAAACTGCACGACATTGATCCTCTTTCTTTAATAATTTTGAACCATGTAATGTAGTTCTAACAATTAATTGATTGTAATAGTTTTCTTTGTATAATGATCTTGTCTTTTGTAAAGTTTGAGCCATATAAATTAATGCTTGGAATTGTGTACGTGAATCACTTAGGGATTCTTCAAATACTGAGAATGCTTCTGAGAAGAAATCGTAAGAGATTTCTACTAGTGATAATTGATCAGCTAACGAAGCACTTTGTAAATTTAATTTATAAATAAGATCCATTGAATTATTACCACAATTATTAAACATATCATTAATACAACGTGAAATATATTTGAAAATTTGTTTCATTAAATTTTCATAATATTGCTGTCTTTTACTGATTTTCAATTTGAAAATATTACATTTTCTAATCATTCTCCAGAAATTTGTAATAATGGTTGGATAAGTAAACTTAATATTTTTACCACCTTTATGAAAAACGTTTTTAATCACCAAAATCAGTTCGAGCTGTGATTCGACAGTTTTAAATTGAGTCTTATCAAGATTTTGAATTAAGAAATGACACATTTTGGCTAATTTTTCTTGATCTACAGATATTGAATAGTCACGAGAGATCTGTGCATTATATTCTTTGATTTCATCTGTATTTTTGTCCTGTGGATGTTGAGCTGGTTTCATAGTTATCATTGGTTCCAATACGATTAAGAAACGGTCTAATTGAGTCTTTGTTGAAATTAGGATATGTGAGTCTGTATTATTATTTTCTAAGAAACAATTTATAATGATAGTTAACACCTCTGTTTGTGATGAGGGATTTTGAATAGATAATAAATTTTGGAAAGAATCACATTGAGTAATGATCTCGAAGAAATATTGTTTATAATTTTTAATACCATTTAAATTTTGAGCAGTTAGTAAATTAACCATAAACGATTCTGAATCCTGAGTCTTTTCTTCACCAAAGTCTTTGCATTTTTGTGCAACTAAACTGAATAATTTATTTAAATTTTGAATATTTGTTGGATACCAAGTTAAAGATAAATTCATTGTACTTAAAATAATCCCACTTAATTCTTGAATCGATAAATCTGGTCTTTCATCATTTAATTTTACAAGATGATTCCAAAATCTTTCAAATATATCATCTTGGATTGGTTTATCGTCGGTATTATTTTCTGATTGATTTTGTCTTATTCTTTCAATGTAACCATTTAACCTTTCACATAAAGTTAATATTATTTTAGTAACAGATACTTCCATATTTAATTGTAATGAAGTGTCCAACAAAGAATCTAACGTCTTTAAATGGAATTCATCAGGGAAGACTTGACAAATGACATCATATAAATATTCTTGACATACAACATCTCTACATTGAACGATCTGTTCCAATAATATAGGTAATATTTCTTCCTCATATAACGATAAATTATCGTCGACGATTTGTGATAATCTAACTAATTGAGATCCTACTAGAATTTGTAATTCTTTCCTTTCTTTTGTTCTTTGATCTCTTTCTCTTAATGGACCTTGATGTTGCAATCTAACCCACAATTTATTCATTTCAATGAAATTTGTTATAATGAATTGTGAATTAAATTCTATGGAATCCTTTTGTTCCATTGGTAATAATAATTGTTTAGTACGTTGTGATAAATAATATCTTAAGAATAAACCACGAATTGGATTTTGAACACCTCTACACATTTCAATCATATCTCTCAAGATTTCTTCTCTTGGTGAATTTGGTATTTTTAGATAACTTGTGCCCACTGTAATCATCAGATATAGTCTTGGTACGACGTTTCCCGCATATTGTACCAATTCATATAAATCAGCTAAATGATGACCATTTGAATGATTTTCAACAAGGTAAGCGGATAAAATTGTTAATGAATCAAATATTTGGATATACAATTCATAATACTGTTTTGGTAATAGTTTTGGATTACGCAATTCTGTCAACATTGTTGAAGTATATTTTAATGCATCCATTAATTTTTTATTATTTAAACTTCTTTGCATTAAAACAGTTTGTTGTTTAATATTTGAGATTGCCTGTTCGACAGTCTCAGAATACGACATATTGGTCTAATGTTCGGTTCAGGTCGATGTTGCTGTAGTAGTACTTACAATATATAGATCCGAATATTTGTCAAAGTATTTATCCTTAACTAAGATATATCAAATATTGATAATATATATATCCATCCCTTCTCGGCGCAATTAAGGCGGATATCCACCCTATCCTATCGTATTAACTAACACATTCGCAACCATTATACCGTGCACGATCTTTGAAAAATAAAAAAATTCAGGGTAAACAAGTGTCAAGACTGTAAACCCTAGGGTATACATATAGGGCTTCGTACGCACGCACGCACAAACACAAGTAACAATTATTATTATCGGCGCATCATTCATTATCAGCCCAACTTGTTCTTGTTACTGTCTTACATATATGTTACTTATGCCAATTATCCAATTGATATGGCTCGACTGATAAGACCTTTCACGGATATCATTATTAATAATAATAATGGTAACGATAATGAAAATATGAATGTCCCGGAATTGAACTGGGCCCGTCACATGCGCATAAACTAATGACACACTGTGCCATACCCCAATCGAGAACAATACAATACACTACAATATACTGCCATGTCAGTTGTGTTACCAATAATTCACTATTTCAGCCAGACACACTGACACTTGTGTTCGAAGTGTGACACATGCTCACCCCACTGCCGTTCAACAAACCGACGACCCCAAAACGAATATTTCTCCGACATGCAAGGGAAACCGAACGCATAGCACGCACTCTGAGTCCCTGTGACACATTGGGCCACGGAGGCGATATCGGTCGTCGTCGCCGTTACTAAAACTCATATTTGCAATTTATAGCAGATGCCCGATGGTCATATCGGGGTTTGTGGCGGTACAGCCCAGAACGCACTGCACAGCGCTGACTAATTAGTAAATTTGCTCAAAAAATTGTACTGTTGTGCTGCGGGGTTTTCTCCTCTTGCGTTGCCATGAAATATCACTGTGCACGACAGCCAGAGACATTCAGAAGTGATAGCAAAGCGTCGTTGTCCGCGGCTTTCGAGAACCAGAACAACCACTTTTTTATTATGTAATTTATTAAGTAACGCAGTCACTGCTACAATTAATCAATGCGTGTGCGCGCTCCTTGAAATTTTATTTTTCAGTAATCTGCACTTAAACGTTCCTATAATGATCATAGCAGAGTTAAAAACCTTAATGAATCTCGAATATTACAAATATATAAAAAGGGATGCTCTGAATAAAAATATCCATTGGTACAGTTGTCATCTCTTTTCTCAATTAATCTTTTTTATCTTACTTTATGTAATAATAGTACTATACAAATATATATCGGTAGTTTTCATTATGTCTACTTTACCGCTATTCTCAAAAGTAATCTCAAGAAGATCACTGTTTTTATTCTCTGCTGCTACTTTAGCAGGTACAGCAGCTACTGTTGCCGCAACAGCTGCCGCTTCGGATAACAGAAAACAATACAACTACGGTAATCGCAACAATAATAATCGCAATAACAAGAGTGGTTGGGGTCTATTCGGCGGTGCATCTGTTGCTGCCGCTGCTCCAATTGTTCATATCGCCGCTTTAAACAAAGATAGATCAATCGATGATTATCAACGTATCTATAATAAAATTGCAGAAAAAATTAGAGAAGATGATGAATACGATGGTTACATCGGCTACGGTCCAATCTTAGTTAGATTAGGATGGCATTCATCCGGTACTTATGATAAGACAAATAATTCAGGTGGTTCATATGGTGGTACTTATCGTTTTAAATTAGAAAATTCCGATCCATCAAATAATGGTTTACAAAATGCTGCAAAATTCTTAGATCCAATTTATAAAGAATTCAGTTGGATCTCTCATGGTGATTTATATACTTTAGGTGCAGTTTGTGCTGTGCAAGAAGCTCAAGGTCCAAAGATCGCTTGGAGACCAGGTAGAGTGGATTTACCTGAAACTGAAACTCCTGCCAACGGTAGATTACCAGACGCTAATAATGGTGCCGACTATGTTAGAAATTTCTACGCAAGACTAAGAATGAACGATAGAGAAGCTGTCGCTTTAACTGGTGCTCATTGTTTAGGTAGAACTCATTATAAAAATTCAGGTTTTGATGGACCTTGGGGTGCAGCAAGTAATAGTTTCACTAATGAATTCTTCGTTAACTTATTAAATGAACAATGGAAACTTCAAAAGAATAAATCAGGCAATTATCAATACGATTCTCCAAAGGGTTATATGATGTTAAAGACAGATTACGCATTAATCCAAGATCCTTCATATTTAAAGATCGTTAAAGAATTTGCTAATGACGAATCCGCTTTCTTTAAAGAATTTGCATCCTCTTTCCAAAAATTATTGGAAAATGGTATTGATTATCCAAAGGGTGCACCACAATACATCTTTAAGACTCTTGATGAGCAAGATATGTAATTAAATTGATTTTGATTACTAATACAATTATACTTATTACTATTATTAATATCTGACGACAATTGAACACAACATTGTCCAGAAATCTTTTTTTTAAAAATTCCTTATTTATTTATTTATCTATTTTTTATATACAATTTTATTTATATACGAGCCTACTTACTTAAAGGCTAAATATTAAAATAAAATACACATTTAAACGTATAACATTATTGATTGATTTAATCTCATAGTAAACGTATCTATCGATGAAGTATTTGTCACAACTGTGTGCATACTGGTAACAGCTCGGAACCCGCAGTCTATCCTTTTTCACCTCGCGGAAATTTTAATATGGCAAAAAATTTGGTATCCCTTCATTTTGCAATTATAACAACTGAAAAATCTAACATATATATATCAGGATCATGCAAACGGGCATATACTTCAAGCATTACATCTCTTAGGTCTATACCAGACATACAAAATTATAAGAAATGTCAATTTTATCTATTGCGACACGTAGAGTTGCTGTTACTCCAATTAGAGCAACTTCAATAACATCATCCTCATTATTTACAAGATTAGCAAGCACCTCAACTACAACTCCAAATAATAATGAAACTAGTCTAACATGGAAAGAATTCTTTAATTTAAGAAAACAACAAAGAAGAATTAATGTTGTATCATCAGGTTTTACAGCATTGTTAGGTTGTAATCTATCATGGGCATATTTATCAAATATGGAAATTGATCCAACTCAAATGATTCTAGGTTTTGATCCATTAGTTGTCGTATCTGCAGGTCTAATGGCATCTGGTGCACTAGGTTATTTATTTGGTCCATTGATTGGTACTCAAGTATTCAATTTGAAAAATAACAAAACTTTAAATGATTTTAGTACTAAGAATAAAGAATTTTTAGAACATATTATTAAGAATAGGGTCGATGCATCTTCACAAAGTTTCTCTAATCCTGTACCAGATTATTATGGAGAAAAAATCGGTTCCATGAAAGAATACAGACAATGGTTAAGAGATTGTCATTCTTATGCAAGAAAGGCAAAAGAATTTTTATAATTTGAATGAAAAATAACCCTCATCTACGATAAACATATCGTTTTGGCTCCTATACTTTGTACATATACATATATAAATCTAAAATAACAAACATAATATCAATCTATCAAAAATTAAAAAACACATATATGTATATATATATATCTGACCTTCTTCCTCAGTTAAAGTATGAAATAAAATCTAACGGATCGAAAATATCATCTAATAAATCTAAATTACCAAATTGTCTATCCATTAATTGATTATATTCCTCAGAAGTTAAACTACCTAATCCCGGCGAACAAGCTGTCGATGAACCAACTCTACTTGTCGAAGCGCCACTCATAGTAGAAATCGAAGTTGAATCAAACAATGGTGACTCTCCAAGTCCTGCAGTAAATAATGCACCTGGCGTTATTACGATTCTTTGATCTTCAGCCTTTGGCTTCAAACTACTATCAACATCCTTAGATAATTTACAGCTTGTATTATCATAAAATGATGCAAACAAATTAAAACCTTTAGGATAACGATCATCAAGGAATAGAGTTAAAATTTCTTCACGGAAATTCATTTCAAAATTTGTATCAAATTTACCAATTGGATAAATCTCAGTATTCCATTTTTCAACAAAATCGGTTCTACTTTTCAAATCCGGGTCATTTTCATAAAATTTAGACATTTTATCAACTAGCGGAACAAGATCCTTCAATAAAGTATCCTTCTTTTCATTTTCTTCTTCTTTGTCTTGTTTTCTTGATTTTAACTCATCTACTAAAAATCTTAAAATAATTTCCCAGGGATCTCTATCTTCAGGTCTATCCAATATTTTATAAACTATCTTTGCAGTAAACATCTTTCGGAAACATCTATAATAATCTGCAGAAAATTCATTGAAATACATTGAAGCAACTGCAAAGAAAAATTTACATAGCAATTTTCTCGTTTCGAAAGATTTACTCATTCTGCTAAAACGAAGAATAAATGCCGGAATCAATACGCATAATTTATTTGAAATAATTTCAACAATTCTATTAGTATAGAATTGATTGAACGGATTGATATTCAATTTATGTGATTCATAAAAATAGATGTAACATTTTTGCGCAATAATTACTAAAAGATCCCAAAGTTGTTGCGCAGATTCATGATATTTTACAACGTTTATACTATACTCATACGATATCATCTTTGCATGTGTAATTGATAATTTAAACAAATCTAACATCCATTCAAATTCAAAATCAAGTGCATTCGTAAATTGGAATGGTCCCTTATCATCTGATGCCTTTAAATTTTGATGTTCATTGGCAACTCGATTATAATATGTTTCTAACATATTGATATTTAATTTAGACGGACTATCATTTATAATATCATTGATTTTCAAAAGTAATGAATCAATATAAACTACTCTAGTGTACCATGAAGGCAAATGTTCCAACTTATTCAAGTCAACTGGGAAAGTCTTTGCTATGAAACATTCTTGTCCATTGATTAAACCCATCTTTCTATCCCAAAATAAAATAACTGCCCACATAGATCTAAAGACTTCTTTATATTCTTCAGGTTTCATATATTCAAAAGATGGCCGTGTACCATCTGTAATCTTAAAAAAATATTTTTCATTTGAGAAACAACTCCAATTGATCCCCATTTCTTTTGCACTTGAAATAATGGTACCCATCAACACTCTGTTATGTTGGGCTTCCGTACCGTCGCCATCTTCAGGAGCACACCAAAAATAGAAACGAAGTAACATCAGACAGTATAATTGCAACAAGGTACATTTTCTCAACACTTTCATTTGGAAAAGGAAATGACTTACAATAGCAATATACCTTGTTGTATCTAATGCTAAGACATTAGTAAATAATGTCAATGATGTCTTCTGGAATTTAAGGGATAATTGAACTAGTATAGTGATCAAAAGTACAATACAATAAACCATATGATCAAATTTTTTAATATCTAATTTCTTGTTTACTTCAACATCTTTGTATAAGGCATCGATTTCATGTTGTAATACATCCATATTAACGAAAGGCATCATATGTAGGATATGGGTTGTAAAAATTGGAATGATTTCATTATTAAATAAATCTTTATCAGGTAAAATAATATTTGTCAAATATTCATCATCTGAACATTTTAACTTTGAATCCTTTCTGTATTTCGCAAATTTCTCGAATAATTGTTTATGATACCTCGAGAAATTTCCTGAAGTCGGATCGTTTGCTTTATTTGTCTCTATATCATCCCTATCAAATGTTGATAGCGGTATAAACGAGTTTGGTAAATTTGGATTTATTCCTTTTATTTTTGTAGTCTCTTGAAACTTATTCATTGTCTTCTTAATGGCAATGCTTCTAAATCTAATCATATTAGTTAAATATGGATCTCTATGTTCCATCGATATATCAGTAAATAATGAAAAAATCGTCGTTGCCGATCTTTTAGCTTCAAGGTAATGACCAGCTGGGATAAAATCAACAAAATCTGTACCATTATCGTCGATCACAATAGGTGATTCAGTGCTTGTAACTACCTTAGATAGTTGATCTTGAATTAAATTTGGAATTTTGGTATCATCTGAACTCGTCCGCTGAGATGTACCAGTTGACAATGAAGATTGGACTAATAAGTCTAATGATGACGATGAAGTTCTACTGGATAATGTTGACTGTGTCTTTATCTTTTTGACCTTATTTGCTCTTTCTTTCTTCCTAGTAGTAACAGGTTTTGATTCCGGCGAAGAAACATATACACATGTATCCGAATCGCCATATTTCTTACATGTATTACATGGTGCACCTTTATCACATTTACTTTTCCTCTTTCTGCAATTCGTACACACCACAGTACGACGATTACGTCTTTTCCTCACAATGCTTTCTTTCTGTTCAGGAGCCATTTTAAGCCGCGTTTTCTTGATATTGAATCAGGATATTGTGATCTTTTTGTTGTCTCAATATAGCTAACACTGACTCACATTTACCATATAAGCACTTGTACAATTCTTTTAAGGTTTATTTGTTTATTGTTGACGTTACTATTATTGTCACGGTTCCTGTTTCTTTGCGGGGTCTCCACATACAGATTCGGCCAAATTTTTGAAAAATTCATAGCATTCGGCGAAACAAATTTTGAAAGAAAAGTGTGCTGAAAAATTGTTATGGTGATGAATATGAGGTAAGCATGGTAGCTATATGAACTTAGCTCATCGCAGCGAAATATATACAAAGGTAAACCATTTTAGGAAGAATAACACAATTATGCCTCATGCAAGAATAGTGCCATGGGCTGATCCAAAGGAATTAGATGATTTGAAAATTTGGTTCTACAGTGAGAATGAAAGAGAAAAAGCCGTCGCAAAAGTGAAAAGTTATCAAAGCAGAGGTTCCCAATTCTTACCACATGTTATCGATTCTACATCACAGCTAACGAGTGCTGTATTATTGGACGAAACCAATAACCAAGTTGGGATGAATGCTATAAGGATGGCATATACTATGGCTTTGATTAGATTTGTTAACGGTATCTTAGATCCTAATCAGCGGGCACAATATGCTATTCCACTGCATAGATTAGCACAAAATGTCGGATTGAGTAGTTGGTTTGTGGAATTGAGACATTGGGGTACACATGAAAGAGAGCTACCTAGTATAGAGATGTTAAGAATAACTACAAAGGAGGCACTAACTTGGCTATGGGATCATTATTGGAATGACAATACTCTCGAAGATTTGAGTTCAGAAGAGGAAAATGAAGAAAATATTGAAGAAGAAACTATTAATGAATCCGCTTCAGAGCTAAAGAAGTTACAACTGTTGTGGCCTGGTTTACACTACGACTTCATGCATAATAAATCAGTTTGGCAAAACGATAATAATTCATTGATTAGTAGCAGTAACTTTGTTGTAATAGAGAAGGATAATAACCACAAGATTTCTAAACAAAAACTGAAATCACCAGAGGAGAAAATTAATAATTACGTAGAAGAATGGATAACACTATGGAGAACCTACCCTGATCGTGAACAATTTATCTCTCAGGTAATGGATAAATATAATTCTGTTTTACTGCATATATTAATACTTAAGTTGACTGATTTCGAGATACATTATTTCAGATGGCTTCTAAAAGAATATAAAATACAATTAACAATTAATGAAAAAAGTTCAAATGTATCTAATGATTCGTTATTAAGTAAACATTTCTCACAATGGTCAGAATTAGAACGACAATTAGTGAAAAGAGTAATAAATTACGTTAATCCAAAATTAATTACTTCAAGATGGAATCAGTGGAGCGATCTTTTCATGAATGACTCTTCATATCTAAGTATAGTTATTCTGAAGACTATCTTAAAAAAGACGAATGACAACATATCAGGTAGCAGGAGCAGTAGTAATAACAGTAGTAATAATGATTGGAGAAAGAAAAAGAAGAAGAAACAAATATTCAACGAACAAGAAACATTGATTGCCATTAAGGATTTAATCAAACATTTGGAATCAATTTATGATAACTCAGAGGAAAGAAAATACGAACAGTCTTTTATCAAGGTTGTTAAAGAACAGAAATCTGTTAACAGCTTAAGAGATAAGAAACGTGAGATATCAACTGACGATATATTTAGTGATTTAGCAGACCTCAAGAAAAGACTTACAAAACCAACTGATAATAACATTACGACCGTTCATAAAAATACACATACCACTCAATTTGCGGATCAATCGCAATCTAAAGTATTCCTTTGGGAAGAGCCTGAAACTTGGAAACCTAAACCCTTCGGTATTTTGTAATGATATGTACAAAAAGTAACCTCATACATTTTCATTTCTAATATTAACATTTTCAAATTTATCAAGTTATAAACAAAAATACGTGTTGTACAAGATACTTACTTTACATAAACAAGAAACTTAATATTAATTAAACACTCAGACATCCTAGGAAGGTCTCGTTAGAGAGCGGTCACTGGTGGTACTAAACGATGGGTTCGTAGGCGTACCTCTACCGTGGAAACTGCGAATGTAAGGACCAGTTTTCATCACTGTGAATAAAAAATATTAGTATTATGGATCTATTAGAATAATTTAATGGATACCCCACTACAAATCTAAAAAATTGAAAATATGAACCTTCATATTTCTTTAGTTTTCTAATAAACCAATTTTTCTTTTGTTGTTTCTAAAATATTTTATATTTTTGGAGGCTCAGATATTGAATGTTGAATATAACATGGCAAGAAAAGTCCTTTAGCAATCACACAAGTGCGATTAGGACATGATAGATCCCCGTATCGTCATGGTCGAATCGGACTGGGAAAGAAGAAACACCGTTTTCATCAAAGCCAGAAAATATAATATATCAGAAAAAAATTAATAAAAAATTTTGTGTATTAGAAACTGAAATAAGAGAAGTAAATGTACTTATCTTTCAATTTCAATTTGTCTCAGAACTCCGAATTAAAAAGGATATTCAACCTTGAAATATCCTTACGATATTTAGAAAGATCAGAAGATATCGTACTTTCAATATCGCATTATCCCACTAGATCATAGAGAAAATAGAAATGTTCTCTATACTTTATACTTCAAAGTATCCTTATTGTAAATTATATTTGAAGGGAGACTCTAATTGGAAGAGAGAACAAACGAACGATTATTCATTCCCTTTTATACTTCACACGAATTTGTTCAATTTCAAGCTCACTGCGGAAAAAAATGAAAATTTTTTTTCGTCTTTGTCTCTGCGGGACAGTGAAAATTTTTTCATGAAATTTTATTGTTAGGGTTAAGCGATGCGATGCTGTGTTCTTCATAGTAAATATTAGCTTAGTTATTGCACTGCTGACATCGATATGTTGTAACTATCATACAACTGTATAGTAGAGCAATCAATACGACCTAACAGTTAGGTATACTCCAACAACTAATTAAAGCGATTTTGAAAATAATAGAAATTCGTGTATTTTGAAGTTACAGCAATTCGTACTCAAGTCAATAATTAATACCAACTAAAGGCTTCCAGATACGATTAGATTTATACAACAGTTCTATCACATTTAGAAATAAAGATTGAATTACTCTAATAAGATAGACACATAACAAAAAAATGGCTAAGGGTGATATTATGTCTAACGAGTTTGTTTCAGACTCTGAATCTGATAATGAAATTGAAAATCAACTATTTAAAGTTCCAAAGGATTTTAAGAAATGTGAACATTTAAAGAAATTCCCATTAGATAAATTAAGCAAGAAGTCTGAAGAAGAGGTATGGTTATTAAACATCCCATCAAACTTAGATATCTCTAAATTAAAGACTTTACCAATTGATTTTAAGAGAACAAGTTCTGTCACTGTTGCAAATCAGACTTATGAAATTGAACAAGAAAAGAGTAAAGATAATAGTAATTTAGTAGTAATGGTTCCTGGTCAAAAGAGAGACTCTTTAAAGATTTTAACCAAACAAGATAAACCATTCCAATTCGATAAAATTTTCACCATTAGTGAATCTACAGATATTCCAGATATAGATTACAGCAAAATTAGATTACCTC
>JAXQGP010000036.1:0-79958 GCA_037040125.1 Kazachstania sp. M6911
CATATATTCTGCAGCTTGTTCGGAATCCAAACGTAATTTTAGACATATATCCTTTAATGAAATCTTCTTATATGTTAGGGATATCATTCTAATACCAGTCTTAATAACATTTGATCTTAATCTAACACATAATTGATAATTGTTATCATGGACTAATTGTGGTTTAAACCTGGATATTATATAAGAGAATTTCTTTAAATCACCTAGTTTCACAGTATTAGTTAAATGGTAATATGGATACAGTGATTGTTGCATATCCTTTTGATGGAAGAACGAAAGTTCTGGAATATCACCCATTAATAATTGAATTACACATTGTAATTTGTGAGCTTGTTGTAGAAAACCTAAACTGTTTGAATTATGTGGAGCTTTTCTAATTGCTGTAATGACAAAATCATTAGCAGTAGTATAATCTAATTGAATAGCATTAATCTTGGATAGATAGAAATAGTAACGTGCTTCTAATGGATTAGATACATTTGTAGTTGGAAATTCAACTTTTCTAACGAAATCATCGGCAGAGTTAACATCACCATCTGCTAAGAAGTTTCTTAGAATCAGATTGATTAACATAGCTTTAGTTTCATTATCATGCTTCAGGGACGCCGTCTTTAAAGATTTAATCATTGTGGAACGAATTTCAGTATTAGCAATATCATCAATGGATTCATAACCCATAATAATATAAAACCAAAGTTTAGCATTAATCAAATCTAAGGAACGGTAATTGTAAATTTCAAGGATGGTTGGAATGACGATTTTAGTGTTGAATGTTACTAATTCGGTAAACTTCTTAGAGTCCAACAGATATAATTGAACTAGAAGGTGGAAAAAACTGTTTAATTCTGGAGATACTTCAATGGTCTTCTGTGAAGTAATCATGTAAAATGATGCAGGATACTCACTTCTTAACTTTTCGGCGTTTGGAACATTAGATTTATGGTTATCATTAATATATTTCAATAATGGATCCTTAAATGAGGATGTGTCTGGGTAAAGAATGTTAACTAAAGCAGCTAAGGATGCTTGATTCAAACTGGTCTTTCTAATTGAGCTCAGATCCTTTAGACCTCTCCAAACGTGACGTGAGTCTAAAGATGTAGTGGCCTTCGAAATTTCTTTTAAAGTCTCTAAAATCATTTCGACAGCATTTTCTTCGGCATATTTTGTAACTAAGGTGCCATCACCGTTGGTATCGACTTCCATCATATCAGTAGTCATATTATATATATTGTAATAAAATCTCGGTACGTTGAATTCTATAGAATCTATATTAAACCAGGAATAAATGAACGAATTGAGCTTGTATGAGTATTGATAAATTCAGTATTCGTTGCTTTAACTAACCTTTCGAATTACTAGTGTTTTATAAGTACCTCTGTTTTCTATACATATATATATATATCTACCTATCTATTTTGCCACCCAGACTGCCTGAACTGAATTCCCCTTTGCCAACTGAACAAAGCTGCTCGGGTCGGGCCGTCTACCAAAAATTACCCGCATTTAGCGCAGAAATTAATAGACGCCAGCAATGTCACTAATTGGTGAACCATGAAGGATACCATTAGAGTCATTGAGTACATAAATGACCTAGTTCGATAATATCAGATACCTCGATTACTATTGATGATTATCCCTTTGCTATGTCCCCAAAACTAGTCTAGCGAATGTGTGCCCCCCCTCAACTATGTTGCAGATGATCGTAAAATTATATTCTGTACTAACACTACATAAAAATATATATTCTGTTTCTATATATTTAAGCTTTCTTCTTTTCAGAAACGTAACCTAAAGCGTTTAATCTTTCAGCTAAAGTTGGATGAGAATAGTGATAAGCAGAATATAATGGATCTACATTCATTGTTGATAAATTCTTAATCTGTAGATCAATTAAGGCACGACATAAGTTTTGGGTATAACCTAGACCCTTAGCGTACGCATCAGCTTGATATTCTTGAATTCTAGATAGTAGACTCATTGCAAATTGCATTGAACACTCTAATGGAGTCAATAAATCATTGAATAACATGAATCCGATAATAATTGGGAAACCAGCAGTGAAAACTTTAGTTGGGATTGTAACTTCTGGAATTGCAGCTTCAGTAGCCTCGACAACAAAACCGAAAGTTTCATAGAATGATAAATTACGGTAAACACTAGTGAACAAAGAGAAGATAGCGAAAGTATGTAACTGACTGAAGACAACCATGTTTAAAACATGGTTCTTTTGCCAATGACCGATTTCATGAGCTAAGACAGCTGTGATTTCATCAACAGAGTTACTGCTTACTAAAGTATCGAAAAGGACAATACGTTTACTGGTAAATGGTAAACCTGTGAAATAAGCATTAGAGTGGGAAGATCTCTTGGAACCATCGATGACAAAGATTTTATCTAGAGGGAAATTAACTTTTTTAGCTAATTTTTCAATAGAATCCTTTAATTCGCCATCTTCTAATGGAGTGAAAGTGTTAAACAGAGGCATGATATAAACCGGGATTAAAGTCATTGCTAGGATTTGAACAATTAATAAGAATAAACAAACGTACCATAAGAAATTAGTCTCAAATAAATCAAAGATCTTCAAAAAACCGTATAATACCGGACCACCAATAGCAACACCTAATAAAGTACTCTTAATCATATCAGTAATCCAAATTTTAATAGTAGTCTTATTGAAACCGAATTTTTCTTCTAAAACGAAATGGCTGTAGTAAGAGAAAGGTAATTCAGCAATGGTAGAGATATTTGATAAAACTAACAGGAACCACAAACTTTGAGCAATTGTAGATACAGCTCTGTATTGGATTGGAAGAATAGTAGAGACCTTATTACCTAAATGCCATAATCTTGGGAACAGATCGAATTTAACAAAAGCAATCTTTTGAGCTAAAGCATAAAGATCTGATACAATTGAGAATCTAATTTTGGCTTTGGAATAAGCTTCTGATTTCTCAAAGGTTTCTTGATCTATTTCATTTTCTAGAACTGCAGGTAATTTATTAGAACTTAAAGCCTTGTATTGACGGTAAGAAACATAAGTCTCAAATAAGAATTGACTTACAGAGAAACCGACGATAATAGTTTTCCATGGGATATTTGGGCTATCACAAATAGATTGTAATGAATCAAAGACTGTCATTGCACAATTATTATTATTATACGTTCAGATATGATCTGTTGTCTTGATATAAATTAAATAAATGTTACAACGGAACTTTACTTTATGAACAAGTATCATTTCTATGTATGTTAACATAATCGCATACATGATATATATAATTAACACAGACGAAATGTTTCACAATCTGCGACTAGCTGAAAGCTGACCACGTACGTAACAAAAGTTTCGCGCCTTCCTGCAACAAAAAAAGGTGAGCTGGACGAAGAAAGTGGGAAATTGCTGTACTATAGTGATGGTGCACACACAATACGTAAGAACGCACGTACTGCAATTTCAGACGACTGTGACACTATTTTTAATGAATAGAATTAAGTGTCATTGGTAACATTTTTCTTATTATACAGGTAATCGTTATATTTAATATTGTATACGTATGAACATGAACATGAACAAGACTTTGTAGGTATGTTCATTGTTTTTATCTATTTCTTCTTGTCTGAAGATGATTTAGAGGCTAGTTTCTTAGCGATCTTAACCATCTTGTAGAACCATATTGTGTTTAATAAGGTTAAAATTTGATTCAATGCGACAATACCGATAGCTCTATAAGTAGGTAGTAAGTTCCATTCGTTGAACAATTGTTTGAACAGAATAATGTTGGCAATGGTACCCCAAACAATACGTACAACAAAAAAGACTAACAGCAAACATAAACCGTTAATCGCATTTAACCACATTGGTACAACAGTCTTATGAGCCATATCTTTACCTGAAGTTAATTGAATGATGTACCAATTGATATTCACAAAAGGAGTACTTGCTTCATAAGTCAAATACTTACCGATCCATGGTTGGCAACATGGTGTCAGTGACGTTAACATAACATAAAGGGCACCAATTGCATGTGCGAAAAATTCTAGACCATATATTTTATAATTCTGGATGCATATGGTTAAATCCCAAATAAAATAACCACAACTTAAGGCAGCAACCATTGATGATTGGTGATCCCAATATGTTGCGATACTTGAATTTAATGGGATATTTAAAGTTGGCCATAATATGATTAAAGAAATGAAAGCTTGAACCATTGACACTGTATGAATGTCAAAATCATCTTTTAGTTTCTCATTTGAAATACTTGTGTACGATTTACCAAATATTATCCTATTGACAAATGGAGCTAGATACTTATGAACAAAAAAATAGAAAATCATACCGTATACGATCTCATGTAGATGAGATAAGTATAATGATTCAGATTCTGGGAACCATGAATATTTGAATAAGGGATCTATACGTTCCATCGTTTTTTTTGCTTCTGCTATGAGAATATTGGTATGTAATGTTGACAATAAGTAGTCAATATTTAGGTTCCTGTAGGACAGTTCCCTCTTTCTTATATATGATTCAGGATCATGAGTTGAGTAAAATTGTTGACATAATCTTATGTAACAACAACGAATGTTCTCAAATTATCGCACACAGAAAACTAATATCCAGCTACCTTGTACAGTAGTTTCTTCGCAACTGAAAACAAAGATTCTGTTGTGCAAAACAATAATACAACAAATGAGTTTTTGTTGGGTAAAAATATGAAGTATTCAATGCAACAAGACAGTTCTTAGCAAAACAAACTCCGTTTCATTTCTCAGCAACTATGACAACTAGTTTACCTGTTTAATCTTGATATATATTGAGCTAAAACATGAAATATATAAATATTAGTACCAGTACTTGCGAGCCCAATGGGACATTTGTTTCGGACATGAGTACTTACCAGAAAAAAATGAAAAATTTTCGGTCGTCGTGCGACGAAGAAAGAAATTTCGCTGCGAATTTCTCGATGAGCACAGGGATTCTTTAATTATGAAGGGAATTGACTGATACACAATACGATTTCGGTTTTATTGGATTCGATGGTGCAGTCGTTTAACACTGTGTGGATTTCTTTAATTACACACTTTCAGTCTTAATTTTCTGCTATATATATTTTAAAAAAAAAAATAGATTTATAATACACTTTTTCTTTTTTTGGAACTACTTTTTTCTGTTTAATGTTTATGAAATCTGTTTTCAACTCTATTCGTTTAAGCAAAAATATATATACAATCACTAAGTCATCAAGAACTATATCAACAATGTCTCCATCTTTAATTTGTTTAGGTAACCCATTATTAGATTTACAAGTCGATATTACCCCAGAGTATCTAGCTAAATATGAATTGAAATCTAACGATGCTATTTTAGTCGATGCTTCTTCTAATGACCCAAAGATGGCTATCTTCGATGAAGTTGCCAAGATGCCAAATGTTAAATTCATCGCTGGTGGTGCTGCTCAAAATTCTGCTAGAGGTGCCGCTTACGTTCTAGGTAAAGGTCAAGTCGGTTATTTTGGTTCTGTCGGTAAGGATCAATTCTCTGATAAATTAGCCGAAGAGAATGAATCTGCCGGTGTTGTCTCCCTGTATCAAGTTCAAGAAGAAATCGGTACTGGTAAATGTGCAGCTTTAATTACTGGTCATGATAGATCGTTAGTCACTGATTTAGGTGCTGCTAATCATTTCACTCCAGAACATTTAGATAAACATTGGGATCAAGTTGAAGCTGCTAAATTATTCTACATTGGTGGTTTCCATCTAACTGTTTCTCCAGCTGCTATTGTTAAACTAGGTAAGCACGCTAAGGAAACTGGTAAACCATTTGTTATGAATTTAAGTGCTCCATTCATTCCACAATTCTTCAAGGATGCTTTAAAGGAATGTTTACCATATGCTACTATCGTCATTGCTAACGAATCTGAAGCTGCTGCATACGCTGAATCATTTGGTTTAACTTGTGACACAACCGATTTAGTTGCCATTGCTAAGGAAATCATTGGTACCGATGCAAACAAGACAATTATCTTCACTCATGGTTTAGAACCAACTGTTGTTACTACAACTACTGGTTCCACCACATACAACGTTCACCCATTAGAAAAATCTAAGATCGTTGACACTAACGGTGCCGGTGACGCCTTTGCCGGTGGTTTCATGGCTGGTTTAACCCAAGATAAACCATTAGAAACTTGTATCGATATGGGTCAATGGTTAGCATCTTTATCTATTCAAGAAATCGGTGCCTCCTATCCAAAGGAAAAGATCACTTACACCAAGGCCTAAACGATTTTGTGAAACATAAAGGCTCCTGTGATAATAAAACTTATATAGTACGTAAAAAAATTTATGTATATTCAACATATATATATATTCTACATAAAAAAAGCATAAAACGAAATTTAACTTTCAATGAACACTCCTACTAATGACGACATTGTTTAGAAACCATTACTTGGCACATTACGACTATTTTTATAACGAGAAACTTGATTGACACAATAGAAAACTGATTGACATCATTACAAAATGGGATCAGCAGCAATATTTCGGTCCGAATCAAGCGGGTATCTATCGGAACACATCACAATTCGGGTGCCTCCATTTTACTTCCGAGCCACTCCTTTCAGTCAGATAGTGGGGCAGTCGATCGGTGTACGCCGAGTGCTGTCGGGGCAAACTTTGATATTTTCGCTGTAAAAAGGCTTACCTGACCAAGTGGTGCAATAGCAAAATGTGACCACAGGATACAATTAACGTAAAGGGAAGGAATGGCGTTTTAAAAGCCTTGTTAACAACTGGAAAGGTCATGGATTACAGAATTCATTACGAAGTTTCATTCCATTGTTGAAAACAATAAAGAATAACATTTGCAAGAATTAAACTGTCTCGCCGTGTGAATCAAGTAAATTTCCATTGGAAATCGATAATTTTTATTACCTAAAATAACAAAGCGAATCTGGCTATTTATATATCTGAACAGTTACAGATTTATTAACACAAGAACCGGTATATATATATATATATATATATTTATATATACATACTAAGGAAGATCTACTTCATTTTTAGGCTTAGCACTTTAGATCCAATTTTGCTGCTGGAAAATTAAAAACAAAGACGAAAAAAATTACTATCTGTCTTTAAGAAACAAAACAAAGCATAACAACTTCATTGTTCTTTTGTATTTCATATGCACGAAGGTACTAAACAAGTTAGCATAACAAATAATAATAAGTAGGGCAATAATCTAGATACTTCACTAGGTCACTTTGGGAAACACTATTCTCATTACCTTTATTCATTTTTTTTGTTTGGGAAGGGGTTCATTACACGTAAATAGAAATGGACCACGCTGAATGGTTATTCAAACTGGCACATCCTGCAACTCTATACACCAATGCACATTTGTCATTAAGTTTTATTGTGCCAAGTATATTTCATATCATTGTATGTTTTGTACTATTAGGGATATGTGCATCAGATTATTTATGTCCGAATGTCGCATCCATCGCAGATTCAAGTTATTCAGATCATTATGTGACTAAAAATCAAGTTAGAAATACAGGTGCCTTAATGGCTGTTTTATTATCATGGTGTAATAGTTCGCCAGATCTTTTCTCCAATTTAGTCAGTTGGACTACCTCATCATCACCTACTGCAGCTGCATTATCAATAGGGGAAGTGCTCGGCGCATGTGGTATTATCCTTTGTGTAGTCGAGGGATCTATCTTTATTATAATGTCATCGACAACTTTATCGATAACAAATAATCAGAAGACAAGTATATTGAAAGATCTTTCATTCACGGCGGTAGCAATGTTAATCATGACATATATTGCATTTCAGAATAAAGTTACTGTATTGAATTGCATATTAATGATGTCCATATATGCTTGTTATATTACCATGAAATTGAAGTTTCATGGTAAGCATCAAAATAATAATGGGTCAATTACAGCTGTTCCATCAAGAGAACAACAATCCATGCATCAACAAAGTTCAGATATGGGGACAGATACAGATTTATTAGATCAGGAGGCAATGCTATCTAGCCTAGACGAATATGATGATGATTTTAACGATGATTTACAATCCTTTACATCAGGACATATCAGAGCAGGTATCAAACCAAGTTTAATATCTGCGATGGATTATAATAGTTTACTTGGAATGCTAGAAAATTCTACCACTCATAACGACGGTATACATGAACAAGCTGAGATGATGTCAATGCAATCGAATTCCTTAATTCTACCTCTCCAAGGCGGTCAACATAATGAGGCAAATTATAACAATAATGATAATGTCCGTGCCGGTACAGAACCTATTCATCCAATAATACCAACTATAGAGATCAATGACGGTTTATCTGTAGATACATCTCCAGCTGAATTTACCCCTTATTCAGATAATCCAGATAGCGAATTTGAATCCGATTCACATTCACATTCACCTACACCAAATAACGCAAATATCGTTAAACTATTAATTAGAAGTAAAAAATATAGAAATTTGACTTTAAAGATATTTGCACCACATCTGGTTAATTATAAATCAAAATCTAAAGCAGATCGTATATTATCGATTTTAACAATACCTTTTGTATTGGTATTACAAATTGCATGTCCAAAACAAATAGATTTTTTGGAGTACGATAAGACTACATCAAGATATACTTTAACAAGATCACATATCCTTGTTTTATTAATTCAAGCTGTCTGTGCTCCATTGATTGGTTTCACTGCAATTTCATGTTTAGTAAATATTCAATTTGCGAAGTTTCTTTGGATATTCCCTATTAGTATTACTTTATCACTAATGATCTTAATTATGATATTCTACAAAAAAGTGAAATTGCATAATAAGTTTTCATTATTCGAACCAACATTGCAGGAAGCAGAAGAAAAGACAATGAGACGTCGTGAATTAGAAAGATTACATAATATAGTTCAATTATCGTTTTTAATTACAGGAATTGTAAACTCAATCCTGTTTATTTCAATGATTGCAAATTCATTAATTGAAATGATGGAATTATATCAAGTTATCACCGGTATCTCAAAGGCGATCTTGGGTTTAACGATTTTCGCGTGGGGGAATTCTATTAGTGATTTAATTTCAAATATTGCGATGTGCAGATTTTATTTAAAGGTACCTCACCAAGACGATATTCAACATATTCAAACTATTGCCACAAAATTCTTCGTAATCTCTTGCACTTCATGTCTGGGAGGTGTTATGTTAAATTCTATGGGTGGTATCGGTCTGAGTGGGTTCATCGCGATGGTATTTGTACATGATCACTCAGGTCAATGGTGGTTTTTACTATCAAGAGATTTGGAAGATACATCCTCCAGTCATCATTTTAATAGCAAATTTGTCGTTTCATGCATATTTATACTATTGCAAGTTATTTTCTTACTGGTGATTTTTGGTGGACCGAAACATATAAATCAATGGGCTCATGATCATAGAAGAATTATTGGTTTGATAATGTGTGGTGTTTGGGGATTAGCAACTTTATGTAACGTATTTATTGAGATATTTAGTTAGTTATAAAGTAATGCATTTTTTTTTTTGAGATAGAAGTCTGTTTGCTTTTTAGCGTCACGATTTTGTGACGTACGCTCGCTTTATGATAGATTATTTTTAACATACCACATAGAAACATTCGACTAATTGCATGATACTAAATAAACTCCTGTCATTCAATTATATATTCGAGTTATTGAAAGTGACTAAAAAACAAATTAGAGGTTATGTATTTCTTTGTGTATGGAATAATAAGCAATCTGATATTTATAATAATTAGAGTCCATGCAGCTACCATTAATTCCAAGATTTCTGAAAATATGCAACGTTCAGAGTTCAAATTTGAGGAAGATAGTGAATATGACTCTTCTGTTTCAATTCCACGTAGTTGTTTCCGTGAAATCAAATATTACTCAAAAGCTTGTGGATTGACAAGTTGTATGAGATATAATACTATTGTCCAAGGGAAATCCTTAGATGAAGGAGGATGTCCATCACATCTTTCTTTCTGTAGCGATACTGATGTTAATCCAACGGCAGACGGTACAAAAATCGCATTAGTGTTGGAAGCAGATAAAGGGCAGTTGGGATCTGGATTCATTATGGTTGATCAAATACGAAAAGTGGTCACAGTAGTATTCAGAAGTTCAACAACTAGACAGGATTGGATAAGTGATTTTACAATATTACCAGTAGACTATGCACCAGTTTGTGATAGAGAATATCGGAAAAGAATAAAACTAGGAGAAATACAAGAGTGTAAAGGTTGTAAGATGCACAGAGGATTTCATGTATTCACAGAAACTTTAAGCAGGAATTTTCTAGAAAAGATTGAAGGTATCTTAGAAAGTTATCCAGATTTTCAAATTGTTGCAACTGGCCACTCATTAGGAGCTGCATTGGCAATTATGACAGGTATCGAATTGAAACTTAGAGGTTACGATCCACTGGTTATAACGTATGCATCACCTAGAATATTTAATTTTGAGATGCAACAATGGGTCAACGATTTATTCGAAATCGATAACATAAATGACGACATAGTTGAAGCTGGCGAATTATCGCTTGATAGAGGTTATATACGTATTATCCACAGAGATGACTATATACCTTTAATGCCACCATTTTATCATACTGCCGGAATTGAAGTTGTCATAGAAAAAAGGAATTTACCCCATGAAATTGAGGATCTTTCTTATCATGGGATAATAGAAGAAATGGGGAGTATGTTATCATCTAGAACATGGGGTGCTGACTATTTCGACCGGATGCTCCATACGTATGAACATAGGTCATATTTTATAGATATGGGATCATGTGCCGGTTATTAAAGGTCATAAATAATTCATATATATTCTATCACACCATACTTCTTAATAGATGCACATTTTTGCTCTTTTCTAAGTTTAGCCTATCAGTTAAGCGATTATCTCTTCCTTTTATTACTAGAGTGTTCGTTGGAATCACTTATCTCTTGGATACCACTACTGTCATTTGTATTTCTTTCGTTCACGTTTCTCTTCCTTGCGTATGCAAATGTTTTACTTGATTCAATAGGTTTCAATTTTGGGAAATGCTCTTGTAGACTTCTATAATACATCTCTTCGATTTGGTGTTGTTCAACAGCATTGTTTATTGGATGGGCACCTGTGTTTGTTTGACTGTTGTCGATTTGATCTAAATAGTAATCCTCGTATGGATTTATGTTCTCCTCGTTCATTCGGTTAGTTGATTTGATGTTGCTGTAACTTTCTACCAATACTACAAACTCTTTCGAAGACGATGCATCTTATAATAATCTGACAGGTATCTTTCCTGATGTTTTTATAAATATGTTATATTCGATGCGCACACATTTTTCACTATTACTATGCGAATCTCGAAGCACTACTTTACCGAAATAAACGAAACGAAACAAAAATAAAAAGAAACTGAAAAGATAAAAATATTATTACTTATTATTCATTAATTAAATGTCGTGATAAAACGATTTGTTTTAGATA
The DNA here is from genome assembly GCA_037040125.1 of Kazachstania sp. M6911. Taxonomy (NCBI): domain Eukaryota; kingdom Fungi; phylum Ascomycota; class Saccharomycetes; order Saccharomycetales; family Saccharomycetaceae; genus Kazachstania; species Kazachstania sp. M6911. Next base: position 11,544 of record JAXQGP010000036.1, read on the forward strand.
TATATGATTAATTTACAGATTAATTTGATGTATGTTAAATATTTATACAACTATGGATGTGAGGTTGTGGGAGATGAGGTTATGTTCAATTAGATAGCTTTGTAACCAAGGAATTCTTCCCAGGATAAAACTTCAGTTGGGATCTTAGTGCTATCAGCCTTTAATAATTCGATCTTCTCACCGATCTTAGCATGAAGAGCTTGAGCAAATAATTGAGCAGTTTGTGGTTCATTGAACAATGGTAGGGCGAAATCGATAGCTTGTCTTCTCATTTGATAATCTGGATCATCAGTGTTTTCAGCTCTCTTTGAGGCTAAGTTAAAGACACATTTAATATCATTATCCTCGAATAAAGCACGAATCTTCTTGTTATCATTCTTTGGGAAATCTAAGATATCTATGGCGATCTTATTGTCAACATATTTCAATAAGTATTCCTTAGTTTTAGCATTTGGAGCAAAGAAATGGAAACCTAGATCTTGAATTTCCTTGGCGACGTTACCTAAGAATTCCTTGGATAGATCACCACCGAATAAGATACCAGATGGTGGTAGAGGAACCTTGAAGTTCATTGTACTTTGAATAGCAGTCCAGTAACTCTCTAAGAAGTCTTTACCAAAGGAAGCAACTTCACCAGTAGAAGCCATTTCAACACCCAAGAAAGGATCAGCACCGGCCAATCTTGTGAAAGAAAATTGTGGAACCTTTGTAGCAACGTAGTTGTAAGTCTTGTTCATCATTAAATCAACTGGTTTTGGAACCTTGTCACCACCTAAGAAAGCCTTAACTGCAACTTCAATGAAATTCACACCAAGAACCTTAGAAACAAATGGGAAGGATCTGGAAGCTCTAATGTTACATTCAATAACCTTTAATGGTTTCTTACCATCCTTGATGATTTGCATGTTGAATGGACCAGTGATGTTCCAGGCAATAGCAACCTTATCAGCAATGTCCTTTAGCTCAAGTTTAGTATCGTTGGATAAACGTTGTGGTGGTAAAATTAAAGAAGCATCACCAGAGTGAATACCAGCATTTTCAATATGTTCAGAAATAGCATGGACTAAAACCTTACCCTTGTAAGCGACAGCATCGACATCAATTTCTTGAGCACCTTCGATGAACTTGGACATCACAACTGGATGATCTGGAGAAATATCAGAGGCTAAGGATAATTTGGCGTGAAGTTCTTCAACGTCATTAACAACACTCATGGCAGCACCAGATAAAACGTAAGATGGTCTAATTAAGACTGGGAAACCAACCTTTTCAGCAAACTTACTAGCTTCTTCCATAGATGATAGCTCGCTCCATTCTGGTTGATCAACGTTAATAGAATCTAAAATAGTAGAGAACTTGTGTCTATTTTCAGCCTTATCGATATCCATTGGACTAGTACCTAAAATGTTACAACCGTTTTCGTATAATGAAAGAGCGATATTTTGTGGTTGTTGACCACCAACAGAGATAATACAACCTTCGGATTGTTCTAATTCATAAATATCCATGACTCTTTCGAAAGATAGTTCTTCAAAATATAGTCTGTCAACTTCATCAAAATCAGTAGAGACAGTTTCTGGGTTATAGTTAATCATAATAGTCTTTTTTCCTTCCTTTCTTAAAGTATTGGCAGTGTTAACAGCACACCAATCGAACTCGACTGAGGAACCAATACGGTAAACACCAGAACCTAAAACTAACATACCATTTTCATTAAATTCGACATCACTTTTAACAGCATTATAAGTTGTGTATAAATAATTAGTCATAGCTGGGAATTCTGCAGCTAAAGTATCAATTCTCTTAACGAACGGAACAATACCAAAAGATTTTCTTAACTTTCTGATATCTAGTTCAGATTGTTTTAGATCAGCGGAGATAGACTTAGAGATCTGCTTATCAGAGAAACCTACCTTCTTAGCTTTAGTTAATAATTCCTTAGTTAGTTGATCTAGGGATGTAACAGCGAATAACATCTTATAAACTTCAACGATATTTTCACATTTGTAAAGGAACCATTTATCAATCTTAGATAGGTCATGGATGGTATCAACGGAGTAACCTTCGTGAATCATAGCTTGACCAATAGCCAAAACTCTTCTGTCGGTTGGATTAGCTAGGGCATCATCCAATTTTTCCTTTGTGTTAAACTCATCGGAACCTTGGAAACCAAGCATGGAAGGATCGATTTGTCTTAAAGCCTTTTGGAAAGCTTCTTCGTAGTTTCTACCAATAGCCATAACTTCACCAACAGATTTCATAGAAGAACCAATAGATCTGTCAACGTATTGGAATTTAGCTAAATCCCATTTTGGAATCTTTGCAACGATATAATCTAAAGATGGTTCGAAATTAGCGACAGTAGTCTTAGTGATAGGGTTTGGTAATTCTGGTAAAGTATAACCAAGGGCAATCTTAGCTGCAGTATAAGCTAATGGGTAACCAGTAGCCTTGGAAGCTAAAGCTGATGAACGAGATAGACGAGCATTAACTTCAATGACTCTGTAATCTAAACCATCTGGTTGTAAAGCGTATTGAACATTACATTCACCGATAACACCTAAATGTCTGATAATCTTAATAGCAGCAGATCTCAACATGTGGAATTCTTCATCAGTTAAAGTTTGAGATGGTGCGAAAACAATAGAGTCACCTGTGTGGACACCTAATGGATCGAAATTTTCCATATTACAAACAGTAATACAGTTATTGGCTCTATCTCTAACAACTTCGTATTCAACTTCCTTCCAACCCTTCAAAGATTTTTCGACTAAAATTTGAGGAGCTAATGCAAGAGATTGGGAAGCCAATTGTCTTAATTCATCTTCATTATTAGCGAAACCAGAACCAAGACCACCTAAAGCGAAAGCAGATCTGACAATAACTGGGTAACCAATCTTGGCTGCAGATTCCAAAGTAGTTTCGACAGTTTCACAAGCAACAGATTCAGCGATTGGGATATTAATTTGTTTTAAAGCAGTGGCAAATCTCTCTCTATCTTCAGAAGTAATTAAAGTTGAAATTGGAGTACCAAGGACCTTAACACCGAATTTAGCTAAAGTACCGGATTGATCCAAAGCAATACCACAGTTTAAACCAGTTTGACCACCAAAGGTTAAAAGTATGGCATCAGGACGTTCACGTTCGATGATATAAGTAATATATTCTGGAGTAACTGGTAAATAGTAAACTCTGTCAGCTAAAGAATGAGAAGTTTGATTAGTTGCAATATTTGGATTAATCAAGATAGTCTTGATATTAGATTCCTTTAAAGCTTTAATAGCTTGAGAACCACTGTAATCGAATTCACCAGCTTGACCGATGGATAAACCACCAGAACCGATGACTAAAACAGAGTTAACATTTTGAACCAATTGTGGGTTATAATTTGGCGAATTAAAACTTGAAATTGAAGGTTCAGTAGAAGTATAGATTGACATTATTTTCTTCTGTTTTTTTTTTTATTTCCTTGTTTTCTTTTTGTAACTCTCTCTCTTTTTCAAAAAGTTTCTTATTCTTTCGTAATGAACTTATGATAATTTAATGATTTCTTGAGAGTACAAGATCGATCGATATTTTGATATCTATATATATGAACCGGATAGCGAAATATTTCAATATTTCAAAAAAGTTTAGCTTAAATATTAATCAATGATGTAATAAGGACGTACTCATAGTAAATGATCATTTACTACTTGACTCATCGCCTGCAAGTAGTTGAAAAATAATTTACTTCGAATCGAAAAAGAAAAAAAAATTTTCATCGAATAGATTGATAGTTAGATGTGTGACCTCTAAAGGCGCTGAAAAATATTCGCACAACCAGATATACTTCTGCTACGGACATGTAATGGGCGTAGAATAAAATCCTATTATGTTTAGCTCAAATCTGCTTTCTTCATTTTCCTTTTTAGTGATGAAAGTTCTCGATTGAAAATAATGAGAACAACGTCTCGTCACTATCTCGTCATTAGTTTGCTTTTCTTTTTGCAAGGAACAGAGCCGTATAAGCCAGATGTAAGGAATATTCAATTAGCAATTGAAGCATTAAAAAGAGATAACTTTACTATATTTGTATATTGCAATAGGACAATAATATGTGAAAATTTTGAAGATGCTATATAGCTTATTAACTCAAAGAGCATAAGAGATGCGAGTACCCCAACTATTTCCATGTGAGAACTGTAGAATCTGGTAAGTATATTAATGATAATTAATAATGACACATACTTGAGATTTACATGTCATCTACCTAAATTCTAATCAATTATTTAGTCTAGACGCTGGAATTTCCAGTGCTTGCGATTCTCGATAAAGCTTGGCACGTACAAAAACTTTTCTGTGTAAGTATTTCGGAATATCTTGGTAGCTTGTCATACGATAACTATATCTAGGTAGTGAGTAGAATATAGGCTGAAATATAATGCATAATATTTTACTGTAGGGCAATGGGATGTGGTATAATCCAGAGTGTGATATGACATTGGAAACTTGCTCATTTCAGGATCGTTTCAAATATCATCCTTTTAACTAATGAACTCCGCGTGCGTAGTTGTCTAACTATCTTTATATATTATATTTAAGCCATTGCACTAAAAACAATTGGGTTAAAGACACAGTATTTAACTTATTGTGACAACCTCATTCTGTTTATCGATGTTCAGATATAGCAGTAATGAAGTGTTAAGGTACCACTTAAGGAGTCTGCGCAGATAAGAGGCTAGAATACTGAAATCCAGTCTGTGTAGGGGAAATGTGTCATCTTATTCCCTGTCGGTATATATTTTACAAGAGCTAGAAAGTAGTTTGGAAGCCACTCGAAAATAGCCGCCGATAACAGTTCCGCCACAACTAAGACAAAAAAGGGGATAAACTTTACCCGGATGAAAAGAGCAGCCCTTGGACATTAATAGTGCCTAAATTGTATCCATATTAATTGTATATTGTGAATTTTATGATTTGAAACTTTCCCACTCATAAACCCTCATCCTATAAAATTCCCTTTTAGGAATCCAAATGGCCGTATTAGACAATATTTTGTTGAAATAACAGATCTGTAACAGGGAAGGTACGAGTCACAATTTGAGAGAGATTGTCTTCTCTTACAATATGAATCATGATAGAATAGGAACACCAGAAGGTATTTCATAAGGGGAAAATGTTAGTTAGCCATGTGTTACATAGCTTTATAAGAGATCTTATGTACTATCATCATTAGTCTAATACCACCTACAAGGAATATGTGACATAATTGAAATCTATTGCAGAATTAGGTTGATATATGAATAGGTAGCAATCCTAGGTCATAACAATGAACTAGATGGAAATTTTTTGATGTTCTATCCTGTTGCTCAATTGTTTTATATACATGCGCTAAACCTTGGTACGTTATTGTATTTTGCAAGGTATATTCTCCATCGTTAAGGAAAGACATTTAGAAATGTTTCATAATATATTTATTCATTTGCTTATACGGTTATTACTAAGACCAATACAGGTAGCATTGGTACCGCTGGTAATATTTATACAATATATTTAATTCTATTATTTAGACGGGCTAATATTCAGTAATCCAAATTAAAAAATTCTTTTATTTCAGTTGAAAGTGTTAAATTACCAAATTTTGGCGACGTTCCCATCCTAACTTCGATCGTATTTATTTGGTACTTCCACATGACATAATTCATAGCAACATCGGATTGTATGAATATTTATTTGTTTTGTCATTTCGTACCTTCTCTCTTTAAATTGGGTAACCTTCGCGGCACTGTGATGATATGAAGTGATGAGATTGTTAAGTTGTCTCTTTTCGTATAAATCGAGCTAATAAAATTTTAAATCTTGATCATGATGTGTGTGTTATTTAATAGTACAGTAAACAAGATATATCGCTACTCGATATAAGAGACATTATATACTACGTATAAGTTCAGCGATAGACGTATTTATGAAAAGAAAAGTAAACGTAATTATAGTTATTTCAATCGTAATATATACAAGTCACTCCTTCATATATGAGGAGGGCAGCTGTCAAAGTGATAGTAACTTTTTCAATATAATAAAGTCAGACATTTGCATAAGGGAGTTGAATTAGAGGATAATTCCTACGTATGATACGGTCAGCATCACTTGTAACCGTATAGTTAAAACTTCAATGAAGGATATGAAGATATAGTAGATAGATATTCCTGAAGCAAAACTCTAGATAGATCTACCACTCATATCATATACCACATCGTATATATCATATCATATCATATCATATCATATCGTGTATATCACATCGGCCATCAAATATAAAAATTGCCGCAATTGCTAACTGTTGCTGTGAGCTCATCGTGGTCTCCCTCCCTCTCTCGCGCTACGCGTGTTTGACAGCACAAAGAATCTAAAACTCCGATGGGTCTCCTTCAGTTACGTACGAAAATATAACACATAATAACGATATCAAAATATCAACATACAGTGTGCACTGCCGCACGTACAACATGATGTCAAACACCACCACCACCCCGATTAAGTCCTCGTGTATGACTAACAACCACCTGTACAAAGTAGCAGCATTCGACACTTTTTTATTATCTAATGATAATTATGATACTGATAATGATAATGTGTCGTTCATGATGACTAAAGGGCGGTATAATTTGCCTCATTAAGAAAAGTAAGAAATTAAGGACAATAGTTCTTCTTTCTTATTGTATTGCATTCATTGATCTATGTATGACCCCTGTCAAATTTTAAATTTATATATTAATATATAAATATTTATATTTAAACAGGAGATGAGTGCGTGTTCTCAAGAGAGGTTGACCACATAAGTTTAAATACGGTAACTGACTGACTAACTGACTACACATATATATATACTTTTTTACTAATGGGATTAATTTTACCACAATACATCGATCCTCCAAACAATATAAATATTATTCAAGAAGAAAATTTCGACATTCCAGAAAATCGATATTCCTCCCCATATTCACAACATTCTAATAATAGTTATATACATAGTAATAATAGTACAAATAGTACATATAATTCAAATAATAATGATACAATACCTATCAAAAAATTAAAGCATAAATTTAAAACGTATGCTTGTAGTAATTGTCGTACCCATCTATCATCATCACAAGAAATTATGTCAAGAGACTATAGAGGTAAAACAGGTGATGCATATTTAATGAGTAAATTAGTTAATATCGAAGAAGGTTTCCATGAGACAAGAATTATGATGACTGGTGAATATTTAGTTTGTGATATTAATTGTTCTTGGTGTCATCAATTAATTGGTTGGAAATATTTGAAAAGTGATACTTTAAGTCAAAAATATAAAGAAGGTCGTTATATAATGGAATTAAAACCAATTTGTATAACAGATTAATAAATATATTCGTATATATTCATATATTATATATATATTCTTTAATGAAGATCTCTTTCGTAAAGGCGATTGATAATTTTTCAGTACAAAAAAATCACTTTTTGCCTAAAACATATATATATGAAAAAGATTTGCAACCAAAGTAGGTCTCAACTGTAAGAGAGAACGAGAATATACGCTAGAAATACTCATATCCCCGTAGTATGTAATTAGTTCATTCGAAATGGAATATATTAAAATTACTAAAATTGATGATGTTATACTTTATAAAAAGGGTGCACCAATTATTGGTACATTACACTTAACAACACATCATTTAATTTTCACTTCAAACGACTTAAATAAAGAATTTTGGGTACCGTATCCATTAATTTCTTCCGTGTTTAAGAACCAAGGCTCGGTATTATTATCTCGATATAAAGATTTGGATGATTGGATTCATCATCAATTACCTGTTTCGTTGACAAAACAACAATTGCAATTACAGAAAAAGATAATTAATTGGTATACAAATATTGATCTATGGTCAATAATTAATATCAAAATCATTACAAAGGATTATACAATATTCTCAATAGATTTCCCAGTTGTATCACTTCCACAAAACAATCTGGGTAATGATGTTTATGAATCAATAATGAATCTTACATTATGTAATTCAATTGAACAGTTATACGCATTCTTATATATCCCAAATGATTTAGAATTAAACCTCAATGATACCTCGTATCATATATATGATCTAAAGAAAGAATTTTATAGACAAGGTTTAGATCTGGAATCTGACAATTGTTCATGGAGACTTACCACAATAAATGAAGATTATAAATTAATACCAACATATCCAAACGCGCTTATAGTACCCCATTCAATTCCAGATACTTTACTTAATCATTGTTCGAAATATAGATCAAAGGGAAGGTTTCCTACATTATCATACTATTATAAACGACATGGAAATTCAATCACCAGATCATCACAACCGATGCCAGGAATCACCAAACAAAGATCAATTCAGGATGAAAAATTAATTTCAACAATTTTTGGAATCAGTAAACATAATATTATCGTAGATGCAAGACCACTGACAAATGCAATTGCTCAAGTTGCATTAGGTGGTGGAACAGAATTAATGGAGAATTATAATTTTAATCAATCGACCAAAAGATTATTTTTAGGTATCGACAATATTCATGTAATGTCAGAAACAAATAATTCATTAATTGATAATTTTTTAATCGATTCAGATATATTCTCAGATCTGTCCCTTAAAGGTAGTGGTAAATTTCAAAATTGGATCAAATATAATAAATTGATCTTATCTTCTGTAGATAAACTCTCTAAGGAAATGATTTTTAACAAAGCTAATATCCTTGTACATTGTTCAGATGGTTGGGATAGAACTACTCAAATAATTTCATTAGTTCAAATATGTATAGACCCATATTTCAGAACATTCCAGGGATTCATGGTCCTTATTGAAAAGGATTGGATCTCTTTCGGTCATAAATTTAGAGAAAGATCAAATCATTTAAGTGCAATCGATTGTTTTCATGATAATACTACAGGTATATTCAATACACAATTATCATTAAATGATAACCCTTTCACAAAATTAAGGTCCTCAAAATCAAACAACTTTGAACAGAATATTACTGATTCACCTTCTTCAAAACCAAAATCGGCAAGATCTTCCCAAAATATTTCAAAATCAAGTAAATTTGCATCTCCAATCTTTCAACAATTTATCGATTGTGTGTTTCAATTACAACAGCAAAATCCTGACAAATTTGAATTTAATGAAAGGTTCTTAAGAAGATTAGTATATCATGTTTATTCTTGTCAATATGGTACCTTTTTATTTAACTCACAAATGGAATCCACACAGTTCGACTCCATACAAAAGACAAGATCAGTTTGGGATCATTTCATATCTAAGAAAAGTTTATTCATTAATAAAAATTACAATTCGGAAAGTGACAAGACACATGAAGAGGATTGGATCTCACCAGATTTATCAAATGTGAAATGGTGGACTCAATTATATGGTAGAAAATCAGAAGAGATGAAGCCTCCAAGAAATGAGAAAAGTTCCCCAGCAAAAGGCATTCCTAATACAGATACCACTACAGGTGGCCTTGTTGAATCAACAAAGGAATTACTATCATTCTTCAGTCTTGACGGTTTTAAAAATTATAGAACCTCTACATCTCCAAATGCATCTTCAGAAGTGTAATAATAAAAGTTCAATATTGTTCATATTTACATACATATATGTATATTTAAAGCATACATACACAATGATATATTCATAAACATAACATTATTATAAACCTTAAAGGACTATGAATATTTGTTTGTTGATTTCTTCTTTGGAGGTAATAACCCAATAATACCATCTCTCCATTTAACATTACACCATTGTGACACAAGGATAGATAATCTTCTTACAGCTTCTACTGTGTCATAATCACATCCTACATTCAATGCACCTTTTAAATGACCACGTAATTGGGGGTTAACATCCTGAGGAACTAATGACGATATCACAACAAGACTTGTCTCTTGTTTAGAAAGTATCGAATCAAATGAAAATAATGGACCATATACATGCATTAATGTAAAGTACCACAAATCTGGATAAGATGAATTTAAGTTGTTTACAACCCTATTGCTAACTTTATTATAGATCATATTCCACTGATCTATCCCCCGATGCATTATTTCATTGACATCTTTCTCAGTTCTCATTTGTTTCCGTAATGTCTCATCTTGAGGACATGGATCCTCTTTACCCATAGCCGCATCCCATAAATCAATTTCACCAGTCTTTGGCAATAATGAATTCGGTGTGAATTCTTTCAAAGTATGTAAACCGTTAATTGCTCTTGGTAAACCTGCTAAAGCACCAGTCTTTAATAAAGTTTCTCTAAAACGAGCTGAGACTTGTCTTTGTAAATCCGTCGGATTTTCATATATTTCATTAATCATATTCATTCTTTTCTCAGGTGGTTCATTTAACAGTTCAATTGTCTTATATGCTAATGTAACACGATATTTGTACGAATTTTCATTACTTAATAACATTGCATAATGATATAGTTTCGGTATTTCTTGTGGTTGATTTGCGACACTAAATGTAGCGGCTGCAGTCAAGTACCATATGTCTTTCAATTTAGGGTTGAATTGATATAATTGTAACAGTCGTTGTGCGTTTAAAATATTTATCATGACTTGTGAGATGGTTGAACAAAATTATTGATGGCTTAGCTTTCTTTTCTAAAATATTTCTTGGCAAAATGGAATGCAGTGACTATAATAATGGATGTGTCGTCTACGATGCTAATAAGAAAACAAAAAAAACAGGTGAAATAGTGGCTAGCAATTATCAAACGCTGAGTACTCTGTTTTGCAAGTAAATCTTAAAGTTTATAACGATTTTTGCTTCAAAAGATAATTATATATATCATTGCTTTCAAAAGATGCGTCATCGCGTATTACTGGAAAAAAAATAGCAATTCCAACATACAATAAAATTTATGTAAACAAACAATAACAACGAACTTTAAAAGCATTTAAAGTGTAACATACAGGAAAGTTGGAATGAAAATAATCTGTATTGAGATCTACAAACACATTTTTCTATAAGCTAATGTCTGGTAACGTTAATAATAAAGAAAAGGATTCCAGTAACGATTCCAGGATACGGTATCTAAGATTGAATCAAGTTTTCAATAAAGCTTTATCGCAATCCATTGCAAAATTTCAAAACTACGATAAGTTATCATCATGTTTCCCTGATTACTCTTCGACTCATCTAGGTAAGATACATTTAATGAATTGTGAGAAACAAGTAACGGAATTTTGGAGAGAATTATGTCATCGTGAGTTTCAAGAGATAATGAAAGAACGTCACGTCAAGGAGAAATTGGATGATCTAGATGATTTAATTAATCAGGCTAGGAAAAGGCTTGAAGAGAAACATGCAATGGCACATGAAGACGACCCTGAGGAAGAGTCAAACAATCAATTATCTGTAACGGACTTATCAATCGAACAAATTATCCAGTGTAATCTTCATGTTCAACGTAAGGAGACTCTAGATGAACTGGAAAAAAGAATCGAGATAATAAATGATTCAAATAATGTACTGGAAAAGGAAATGCGTGAGCTAGAAGTTGACTTGGAAAACGAATATGAGGGTTTGAATGATATCTACAATCAATATTTTGGCCAATTACAGAATCAGTCATTGGATAAGACTTTGACTCAAGGTCTTAATGATATGTTACTAGAAACAAGAGAAAGTTGAAATAACAAACAAGATTACAGGATTTTCTCTTTATTATTATTGTTACGCGGGCTCTACTTAACGTTACAGATGAGTATACAGGTATACTCTTTGTAAAACGGTTTACATATAAAAAGTTATTATAATTGGTCTATATATTCTTCATAATTTTAGTTCTAAGTTTGTATTTATTTAAATTTTTAAAAAGTCAATTTATTCTATTTTATTTTTTAATTTTCATTAACGTCATTTGATTGTATGTCTTCAAATGGTTCTACTGATACATTAGTTGGAACTTCGACATAATCGGAAGTTTTTTCATCGGATACAGTTGTTGGACTTTCTACAGAGTGTTCTAGCTCCTTTGATTCAGTTGGAATTTCATCAACGGTGTCTTGAAATACATCGGTACTATTATTAGTATCTAAACTGACTTGTTTATGCATATTGTTCAGTTCCTCAGTCCTTGGTTCCTCGGGTACTTCAGGAATATCTTGAACGATTTCTTCTTCTTCATCATCATTCAAAGAATGTTTAGCTTCTGATTCCAAACTGACGTTATCGATTTTGTTAGCAAGAGATGAATCAATTTTATCATCTACTTTAGATTTTAATACTAATTTCTCATTTGAATTTAGTTTACTCATTTTTTCCTTATAGGTGGATTCTTTCTCTTTTAATAATTGTTCGAAATGTCTAATTCTTTCACTATGTTTTTCCAATTCTTTGTATTTCTTCTCTAGTTTTTCATGTTGTTCTTTAACGACATTTTCATATTTATCTAACTCTTTCTTTTTGTTTATGTATAAATTAACTTTTTCATCTAATGTATCAATTTCCTGTTGAATGTTGTCCGCCGTAATCTTATCTAAATCTAGTGCTTTAGAGGTACCATCAACAGAATTCATAATATCTCTAACTTGGTCTTGTTTTAAAGCTAATTCTGAATTAACAGAAGCTGTCATTGATTGTAAATTAACGATCTCTGCCTTCATTTGTTCATTATTAGTGGTTGATTCCTGTAATGTTTGTTCCAATTCCTCTAATTTAGCTTCACTGGCATGGTAGTTACCTTCTGCTGTGGTCAATTCTTGTTCCAACGTGGTAATATTCTTCCTTGTTGATTCAATTTGTGATCCCAAGTCGGTTGTCTTTGCACTTGATTCTTCAAGATTTAATTTGATAGCGACTAATTTTTCTGTTAATTCAGATTCTTTAATTTTCAATGGCTCAAGTTCTTGTCCTAATGTTACTTCTTTCCTGTATGATTCAGATAATTGTGTTTCTGCTGAATCGATTTTATCTTCCAAATTTTTAACATTAGCTTGAGTCTCCAACAGTTCTTTGTCATTAGCTGATGAAAATTGATTAACACTTTGTTTCCTAATTGCTTCTTGAGTTGGAGCAGGAGGTGGGATAGCAGGAGCTTGACTACGAGGAGAATTAATTTTTGGTGAAGGCATCTCTGGAGTCTGGAATTGACCTTGAACAGCATTCTTATTCAATTGAGGTGTGTTCAATTGTGGTGATTGTATTGAGTTGTTGATCGTGGAGGTTCTTGAGCGAATTTGTGTACTATTATTTTCTATAGTCATTAAGGAATGTAATAGATCCTTTGGAATTTCAGTAGGTAAAGTTGTATTTGCCTTTAATTTTTTAATTAAAAAAATGGCAATTGCGAACTCGTTTTTAGTTAAAGAACTTTTCTTATCAATATCTGCTAATTCCCAAACATCTGCTAAATCTTCTCTACCTAACGATGATTTTGTAAGAACTGGAACTAAAATATCTGGAGTCAATGAAATTGATTTTGAACCCACGTTCAAACTATCAAACAATTTGTCAAGCTGTAATTTTAATTGTGGAGAAATATTCCAATCATCGGGAGCTCCGGTGAAAGGTGCAAAAATGTCTTCATTGTTATCATTATTACTAACTGATCTGTTAGTTGTATTGATTGTTGGCGTACGATGAGGTGGAGGTTTTGGAGCAGTTGAACTAATCATACTGTTTCTATTATTTGAAGCAGTAGAAGGACCATTGTTCATATTGTTTGTCATAGATTGTGCAGAAGTAGGAGGTTTTGGTGGAGCTTTCTTAATTGAAGTTAAATCGATTGAATCCCATGTTTGTTGAGATAACTTCCTTGGTAAGGGATCCATTGATTCATGTTTAGATAATCTTAAATCGATTAAATGCATAGCCATTATAAATTCTTCTTTTGTTAAAAACCCTTTGGTTCCTCTGTCACATAAGAACCAAATTGCACCTAGAATCTTATTTGATAATTTTGCTTTCACAAAAATTTGTTTTGCTTCATTGCCTGATAGAACGTTATCTGATCCATTACAAGTTCTATCGAACAATTGAGAAAATCTAGATAGATCACTTGATGTCAATGGAGGCATTGGAACGGTTTCAATTTGTGGTGAACCACTTGCTGAATCTTGTCTATTCATCATCTGTGTATTTCCTGATGATGATAATGATTGATTACGAGAATGTTGATTCAAAATATTGATCTCTGGAGATAAAGTTGGATTCGAAGTAATTTTGGTGTTTGGTTCCTTAGCCAATATAATTTTAGGAGATGGTACTTCAAATAAAGAAGATGAAATTTGTACTAAGGGGAAATGTTGTTTGTTACCAATTGCTCTTAATAAAGCTGCAAATTGTTTAAAATCTAATTGTTGAGTATGTTTTAAATCTACTAAATTCCAAATTTCAATAATGTCTTGAGATTGTAAACCTGTCTTTGATAATAAATTTTGTAAATCTATGTAATTTATTGTTGATTTTTTCCTTATATCTAATGAATTAAATAATTGAGTAAATTCCGTTAATTCTTCGTCCGTTAAGGGTGTCTTAAAGAATATTCCTGACATTCTGATGTATTAGAATTTTGAGAAAGTCAAGTCAATATAGTAGAAGAAAGGTGTGAAAATTTTGAATATTACGAAATTATTTACACTGTCATTATGTTATTATTGTCTCTTCAAAAGGGGCGAAAATTATAATGATATTTCTGAAATGGTTTTTGCTTGACTTCACACCCCGCGGGACTACTAAGAGATCGATACTAACGGAATATAAACGATTTACAGTTGATTCATAGCGATTGTGCAAGGCATGAAGATTATTATTATTATTTGAGTATGAATTGTTATATATATATTATTTACATGTATTGAATACAATAAACTAAGCTGTTACTTCAATTTAATATATGATCTATGAGTAATTGCAGTTTTATGAATTTGATCTCTTTTATCAAATGCTGATCCAAGACCATTTGAGACCGCTATAATTTCTTCAGCTAATCTTACTGCAAAATCTGAAGATGCTCTATTCTTCGATGCGTCGATTATCCATTTCCATGCAATTCTTGTTCTTTGTCTTAGAGTCAATGGCACAGGTATTACAGCGGCTTTAGCAACACCAGTATTAAAAGTCTTTACAATCATTAATGGAGCTAATTCATCTAAGGATTTTTTCAAAAGATCTATTGGATCCTTACGAGTCTGTAAGAAGACAAGATATAACGATCTTGAGATAATTCTTTCAGCTAACTGTTTCTTACCATCTCTCATAATAATATTAGTGATTTGTTGTAATATTGGATCTTCTCTTTTTGGTAAAGGAACATTTTTAAGGGATTCCCATTCCTTAATTTGTAACTCAGTAGGTTTGAAGGGTTTGATATTAATTTGTTGTTTCTCTTTTGTAAGGTCTAGTTTACCTTTACCCGGTGGAGATAAATCAATTTCTGGATTAAAACCTGATTGTTTAAATTGTGATCTTAGTTCTTGAATAGAATTTAACCATTGATCAACTTCTGCATCCGTCATAGAGTTGATTGTTTCCGTAGTCTCTGTTGTTGTTATATTTCTAACTGATATTAATCTGTTAGTGAAACTATTTGGTATAGCTGTAGCTCTTACTATACCAGAATGGTACGTAGGCAGACATCTTGCTAAGTTATTTCTCAACATTATAGATAGATATTGCCAATCTTGCGGAATGGTTTCGTGCTAAAGAGAAGTGTATTGAAAGGTAGTAGTTACAAAATATGTATATATGGATAGCTGTTAGTCAAACTTGGCCTTTCTTACTTAAAAGGATATATATAACATAACGGACTATTATTCCAATAGAAACCATATTACATCGCTATACGTAGAGTAAAAACAAGACCGGGAAACCTGTGAGAGAAAAACGGCAAACGCTACGGAAGTCACCCGGATATCACTCCACACGAACAAGCACGCCATAACTAAATACAACATCCGTCTATCCGTCTATCCGCATAATTTCTCATCACTCTACACGACAGGCATCTAGATCTCTCCTTTCACTGCTGCTACCCTCGCCGTTTCTGTCTCTTCTCTCACTTTCAATATTGGTTTTTTCTTCTCAACGCGCAAATTAATTGGCCCACTGCCGACAGCCCATTCTCTGCACTGGAAATATCCCCTAATCCACCAACCTGCTGTCTCCTCGTTGCGGTTTCTCGCTGTGTCGCTCGATGCTCGTGCGTCGGTGCAGACACACGCTCGGACAAACACGCCAGCTTCAAGGGGTGCCCGCCCTCTTCTTTCCGCCCTTCTCTTCTTGCAATAATAAGCGATGACACCGACAGATTATTATGATATCACATTTATCTACGAAATATACGGTTCTGTATTACTAAGATGTGTGTAAACTATACACACACAGACACACACAATCTCTCTCTTTTGATCGCACGTTTGACTCTCCCAATTTTGATATCTTTTTTTTCACTTTTGGGCATCTTTTCCCAATTGATATATAAAGGGGAACGATAATATACACTTCTAAATATATTTCACTATATCTTGTATAATTTATTTCTTTACCCTAGATACATAACGTCAAAGAATTCATATACTCGTTTATATATTTCTTTACTCATCATATATTAAATACATTTCACACACTTACACACAATGGTTAAAGCTGTCGCTGTCTTAAGAGGTACCGCAGGTGTTTCAGGTACTGTTTATTTTGAACAATCTGCAGAAGATCAACCAACTACAATTAGTTATGAAATTACAGGTAATTCACCAAACGCTTTAAGAGGTTTCCATATTCATGAATTTGGTGATGTCACTAATGGTTGTGTCTCTGCCGGCCCACATTTCAACCCATTCAAAAAGACTCATGGTGCTCCAACTGATGAAAACAGACATGTCGGTGATATGGGTAATGTTCAAACTGATGATAATGGTGTTGCCAAAGGTACAATCACTGATAATTTAATTAAATTATTAGGTCCAACTACTATTGTTGGTAGATCTGTTGTCGTCCATGCAGGTCAAGATGATTTAGGTAAGGGTAATAATGAAGAATCTTTAAAGACAGGTAATGCAGGTGGTAGACCAGCTTGTGGTGTTATTGGTTTCACTCATTAAGCAAACAAAATTTTATAAATAAATATGTATATATATCTTTATTTAATAAATTTATTCTTTTCATACGATTTGGGAGGGTTTGCAGATAAGTTAAGTTAGGGCGCACTGCTTCGTTGAAAAATATCAATAATACATAGCAAACTACCTTACTTCAACACATGTATACACTCATCAAACTGATATAACTACACGAATACGTATATATGTCGCTACCTGCTATTTATTCCTTCCCTCCTTTATACACAAGACAACCAAATGATATAATACGAAATAAACAAATTGATTCATGGATTAATATCCTTTTACAATTTGCAAAGATTGAAAAAATTTGGGAATTAGATTCAAATGGTAGATTTTTACCAGATGAAGTAAATCTTTTTGAAAATAATAAAATTAATAGATCTGTAACTACGACATTCATTAAAGAAATACTTAATCGAATGAAATCTGATCAGCTTATAATTAATAACAACGATAACACAACAACATTCTTCATACTTTGGAAAAATTTAGATTCTTGGGCTTCATTAATATTAGAATGGTTCGAAACAACAAATAAATTAAATCAAGTGGTAACTTTCTATGAGATAGTGTCAGGTGATGAATCAATCAACTGGGAATTTCATACAATGCCAATTTTACTAATATCAAAAATTTTACAAATTTTAGTCAAGAGAGGTAGGGCAACAATCCTAAAAGATGAATATAATAAAGATATTGCAATTAAAGTAGTCTAATGATAATAATATATACAATTTCTGCGTATTTACATGATAAATAATTTCAAGAATTAACTTCTTTATTTATATAAACGACTATTTATAACATTCCAATTTAAATTATCTAATACATTTTTAACATATTCAGATCTTTTACCAATTCCATAATCCGGTAAATATGCTTGATCCCATAAATTTATACTAATTAATGGCATACTCCAATCTTTAATCTTTTGATTCTTTTTCTGTTCAATTAACATTGTTTTCATCTTTTCTAAATGATTATATTCATTTAAATTAATTGGTGTATTTAAATCAAATAATTGATTTCTTGGGAAATAATATGGTGTACCATTATTCTGTAAGAAAAGGTAATGAATCTCTTTATTTGAATTCTCAATAAGGAAAAACCAACCTTGTCCAATAACTTTCTTATCAATTAATTTAATAATATCTTTTTTCAATTCATCCCAATTTAAATCAAAGGATTCTTCAATACGATTTAATAATAAACTCGACGGTTGATTCAATTCATTCTCCTTAACGGGTAAAATATTCTCAATAAATAAATGATTATTATGAATACCACTTGCTAAATTGAAAATATTACTTTGAAATGGTTTCTTTGCTGTATTTAACATAATATGGAAAGGATAATATGATTCTAATGAGCTACCAGATGTTGCTAAAGTTAATTTATCACATAAATATTTTTGATAATTAGTCCATACTGTATTAAATCCATTACTTGAATAAATTTTAGGTATACCCTTTTCACTTAATTCTTTGAATTGAATTAATTTGGGGACTGTATGCATAGAACGTTTACAAATATTCCTACTTAACATTATGATTTTGTTAAACGTATCGAGATTGTCTATTTGTTCTAACTGTATTCCGATATATCAGTTAGTACCTTTTGAATACCTCAACCTACACTCATAATAACACCTTCAGATAGTTACTTAACTTCCCTTTCTGATATCGGTTCTACTAAATTCGAGGTTCATGCATATTTCAGAATTTTGAAAATATCTACAGTATTTTCCGTGTAGAACCAAGATATCAAGAAAAAAATCCGAGAAGTCACGTGATCTCAAATTTAAAATCGAAAAAATAATGAAAGCTATGAGATTCGAACTCATGCATCCGAAGATACCAGAACCTAAATCTGGCGCCTTAAACCACTCGGCCAAACTTCCTTATATTTTGTGAAATTTTTGTGAGATAGTTATATACATTACCTCATTGAACTTTGAAACATTGGAAATGTCGTTTTAAAATTGTTATATTTCATTTGATGTAAGCTTTACCAAAATAAAAATATCGATAAAATATTAAGGATATTAAATCTTTTTTAATAAAATGAAAGGTCCTTGGCATCATATTTGATGGAGAAATTAACAATTAAAATGTGCAGTTCATCAAAATTCGTTGAAAATTGAAAGTCTTACGGGAAACGTTTGCTTAAATATTGTTTAAAATCGGGTTTTTTGAAAATTCAAACAGATTAATAATTATTTAGTATAACAGAAGTAATGAATTTAATCTCTAAATTACTATTTTAAAAGGTGTTATACTTGTTAAAACTTGTAAACTATGAGTCTTTATTATACCAATGCACCCATTTCTACACTAAAGGTTAGTAAATATTAGATGGTTGGTATATAAAATGGTAGATATTGTTTAACTCCAAACTGTGAATATATTCAATTGGTTTTTTTCTCAAAAAAAGTTTAAATTAAACTGTCGTTAAACTATTTGTAAATTGATTCTTGATTTTTTACATGGGTATCACATATTTAATAAATATTTTCACTCATAGTATCTTCTTCTGTTTGAGTGAAGCTACTAGGTTTGTGAAATCAAATATACACATATATTTGATATATTGTTTCTCCAAAATTAAGCACTGTTATAGCTTAATCGAGTTACAGATTTTTCAAATGTTGTACAACAAAAGAATAAAAAAGAAAATTAGAATTGAGAATGTTGAGAACCTTCATAGCAATTGACACAACAATCGTAATGTAGTAAACAGGGGTGATTGAAGTAGTAAATAGTTTCTGCTATACTGTAATTGGAAATCTTTAAGAATGAATTAATTGAATTAAATTCTTTATATTATTTTTACCTCTGAAAGCAAACCTACAAACAGAATAACTTTAACCCGACAAATTGAAATATGAACTTCAATATGGCTAGACTTTAATATTCTAAATGTGCCGGTCTATAAGGTGTCATATATGTACTCCCCTTAGCACTACTCGTTGCGTCCTGGGCTGGAGGATGTCTAGTAATATTATAGCACTAAGAAATACTTCAGATGAAAGATTAAATTCCCAGATATCATTCCAATAACAGGAAAAGAATTTTAAATAGTGGCCATCATAACATAAAATAAAACGAACAGATAATATATGTTTTTAGAACAGCGAATTATTGCATTATTTATATATTTATGATTCGTATATATTCAGTCACTGAATTGTATTGTATGGTTATTCTAATCAATCTACGTTCCTTTTCTTTTTAAAAAGAGAAATTAAAAAATTCAGGTAAATAAAACGCTACTAACGAAAGTAGTCCGATTACTAAATCAGTTTTCAGAATAACTCTTGAACGGCGCAGCTTTAAATCCCTGAATTTTAAGGAATATTCGATCAAGAATTTTGAGGAATTCAAATCCGTAATAATTTCAAAGAATATAAATATTCCGAAAACCTATATTCTCCCATTCACCTCCCAGATAGAATTCATTTAATAAACTCCGAATCTGTTATTCTTGTATTATTGTTTCATTTTGCCCCGCCCATTTCTCGAAGATCCCATACAATGACCGTTCCCACGAAAAAGAAAACATGGTAAACAAATTACATAAACTTGAATACCTTGAATGAAGATATAAAACGTAGTATTGGAACTAAATACGGTATATACATTCTATTGTATGAAAGTTTTAAACAAAATTGCAAACAAGTAGTAACAAACACATTTTTCTTTACAAATTACAAAATGAATAACGCACTGAGGTTGAGTGGTGTTAGAAGCCTGTTAAGTAATCCCATATTAATCTTAGAAAGACAGATAGAATTTGGGAATATTATACTTGGGTTCGAACAAAATAATAGATATAGAATAAGTAATGTTAACAATGAAACTGTTGGGTGGGCCATTGAAAGACAAAGATCATTAAGTCAAATGATGATGAGACAATTGACTAAACTTCACCGTCCATTTGTAGTTGATTTATTTGATCATAATGAGAACTATTTATTTAAAATTGATAGAAAATTTTCGTTTATTAATTCGAAATTGAAAGTTTGGTCTAATGATGAACAGATGGATAATAGTAGCGAGAACGATAGTATATTAATTGGTGAAAGTGTTCAAAGTTGGCATCTTTGGAGAAGAAGGTATAATCTGTTTGTTCAAGAGTTTAAGAGAAGACAACAATACATGAATGAAAAGGACCTCGAAACAAGTACAACCTCCCATATGTTGAGACAATTTGGTGCCATAGATGCACCTTTCCTATCGTTCGAGTTTCCTGTGATGGATGAAGAAAATAAAATTGTGGCAAGTGTAGATAGAAATTGGGTTGGCCTAGGTAGAGAATTT
Organism: Kazachstania sp. M6911; assembly: GCA_037040125.1. NCBI lineage: Eukaryota > Fungi > Ascomycota > Saccharomycetes > Saccharomycetales > Saccharomycetaceae > Kazachstania > Kazachstania sp. M6911. The sequence goes on from JAXQGP010000036.1 coordinate 32,994, forward strand.
TTAACAGATACTGGTGTTTATGTGGTACGGTTTGACTCCCAACAAAGTTTTAAGGGTGTTTATGATCCAAGGGTTTTAAGCAATCATGTATTGAATCTTGACGAAAGAGCTATTTTACTGGCGAATGCTGTATCAATTGATTTCGATTATTTCTCTAGACATTCGAGAGGTTTAGGAAGTGGTGGGTTTCTATCATTCGGTGGTTACGATGAATAGAACAAATAGCCAAATTATATACATATAAATATTCCAAAAATACATAACCATATAAATATATATATATATTATTTACCCAACTCGAAAGTTCAAATTCAGATGCGATTAATCAAAAGATTGAGCAAAACCCATCAACGAAAAATTCAATTTATCGTTTTCATTTTCAACATTATTCATATATTGCAAAATACGTTCCTTTATTAGAGGCTCAGAGATTAAATCTATGTACTCTGACTCATTATCGACATTTTGAACGTTACCGAGACATAATGGTGACTCAAACTTGGATCTACCATCTAATTCCCACAGCTTGTTATCCTTAGCAATAAATGTAATAAAATGGAGGTCGATTGTATCATCAGGGTTTGGATTCTCAGATGATCCAGACCCTTCAACAAATTTCTTCTCGTTTGTTTGGGCAAAATCTATGATAAATTTATTAAGATTTTTATTCATATCATTAGAGTTCTCTTTGCAATATTCCAGTAATTTTGAGTCTGAAGTTAGCAATTTAGGGTAGTTAGTCAATATATGTAATAATGCATATAATCCACAAGCATTTTTAAATGTCTGTTGTAACCATATTGGTTGATGAACATCGGTTGACACTGTAGTACTTCCACTTGGTATATCATTCTTTTGAATTGGGAATAACAATACTATACCAATAATTGGTCTCTCTAGAAATGCAATTAAATTATCATCATCGATAGAATAAATATCGATGAACTTAAAACCTGGGCCTAACCCCAACGATTGTGCAAATTGATTGAAAACGGTTGGGTCCGATTCAAATGGAATTATAGCAGTATTTTCTTGATTCATTGTGTTTTAAATATTGTTATGTCTTGCTCTCTTTTAAACTTCCATATTTGTAGGTGTTACTAAAAATTCCTTATTTTTAGTCTCCTCGGTGAATCATTAAAAAGCCGCCCTTAATAGAATGTATTTAGAAAATACAAAATGGTACTTTTTGTTCTTTGGACTCAAGAGTCTTCATAATGGAAATAAAGCTCAAGTTGAAGGTAGCTGTATAGTGTATTAACAAGAAATCTGTTCTCAATCAAACTTTGAATATTTTTTGGAATTTCTGGACATTCTTTAAAGTTTTTAAGTTTAGTGCTTAACATAAAAGAAATAATCACATATATCTAAGTAAACAAAAAAGAAAAAGTGATAATCTTTTATGTGTCTAAAATTCAAGGTGGATACAGAATAGAGCTCCGATAACACATATGAGGCGAATCACTTAACCACCAGTTCATGTTATTGTTGCAAATTGGTTAATTTAAACCTGAATATTTGGAAATTAAGTCCAACATTAATTAACGCTACATACGGTCACTTCTTTTAGCATCAAATCCTGGAACACATGACCTCAAAACCCATATTCAACGATGGACCTTTCTTTTGGACTTCCAGTTGTTATATATTTAGATCTAGTTTCTATTTTTTTAATCGGAATAGCCGCCGTGGTTCTCTTCTATTAGCAACTGGGTATTTCGTGATACGTAGAAAGTGATAAAATATTAAGCTCCAAGAATATAGAGTGTGGGGGTCTGTGGGAGGGGGGCCTGCCAAACAGTTCGGAAGCGTGGGATTTTCCAAGCAACTGAGCACCGCTGTCACCAAAGTACCAAACCTCCCAAGGAACATTTTCTTAAATAATGAGATTCTGAAGCTGGTCACAAATTCTAAGGGGCCACGGAGTAGGCTAGGTACATCCGGGGAATTTTCCATAGAAACGGGGGACAATGAACCGTGCTACCTGCTAGGCCATTTTCACTTGAGATCACCGATAAGAATTAGCCAGGCACTTCTGGTATTCGCTAACGTAAACAACGCCTTACAATTGTGAAAGAGTTCTCATTGAATTTACTTCCCTAATTGCTTTTTGAAGGATGTTACTACCTAATTATTCCGCATTGAAACGAAATTATGAAATGCCGGTAGGAATTGCAAAACATGTTGACTGTTTGTGATTTTGCAGACAGTTTAAGCTGACAACAGACTCGAGGAAACGATTTCCCGATATATTCTTTACTAAGTCAGTCCGTGGTAGGTGAGTGAGTTGTATGTCAATCTTAATTTTCCTTGCTTATCATCCTACTAGGATTTATTGTTAGAGATTAATAATATCTGTAGGATATAGCCTCTACGTGCATTTTTTTGTTAATATATCGAGAAGAAGGAGATATAAAAAATATCTTTCATTTTTATGCATATAGGTGATTATATATAAAGTTAGGTGTCTTTCCCAATTTTAAATTTAAACTCGATCCTATTTACAAAATAATTTTACTATTATTAGTAACACATCCGGTAACTGTTTTGAAAAAAAGAGATTCCAGAATATTATAACAAGTTAATTGTATTCCAATGGTAGTATTTCAGGAGCCACCCTCACTTAAATCCAAGGAGGTTTCTACATCTGACAAGAAGAAAGGTTGTCTACATGGTATAGATGTTTGCTGTAATAGCGAACAACCTTCTGCATGTTTAACTAAATCTGAATGTAAAGACGAGGAAGATGAAATAGATAGTGATACCGAGCCTGACGGAAGTGATAAAAGTACGAGCGATAAAAGCACAAGTGTAAGTTCAACAAGTTTATCACAGAAGCATGTTCATATGGATAATATTTTACAAAAAAAAAAAAGTACAATTTCAACAGAAAATGCCAATGAATTAATTGGTGGGTCAAATTTGGAATCTGAAATACCAAAGAGAAGAACTACAGAGACAAGTATCACCAATGATCCAGAAATTAATGATTCAGATGTTGAATTCAATAAACCAAGATTCATTACAATTGAAGATCTAAATGATTTAGATACAAAAGAAATGAAAAATTATAAGAGATTTAATAAAGATCACAAAATTTTCTCATTTTCGCTGCCCTTCGGACAAAATAACAGGATCCGCACCAGTCATATCTCAATGTTTAATTTAATTACACCTATTACAGAGACAAATAAAGACATAACGGAGCATGATAACGATAGTTCTGCAAGTGATTTAAATATGAAGAGTTTGGCAAATAATGTGAAAAATGAGGATAGTAAAGGACGTATACCGTCAAGAACTAATTCTGTATTAGGAAATGATATGTCCCCATTGTCTAGAAGTAAAACTGTGGCTGTGTTAGATCAAGAGACTCCATCCATAAAAAGTGAAATTAAACAGAAGTTAGAAAGAACGAATTCGATATCATCATTAGAAGAATTAGAATTATATAAGGATCAAACAGGTATCGAAAATGTGAGAAATAAAGCTATCAAAGAAAGTCTTGGGATTGATTCTGTCAAAAATCAATTAAAACAAATGACAATAAGTGATGATACAAAGACTCCAGATGGCTACACCTATGGTAGATTAACGTCAATTTGGAACGAAGTTGATGGTGATTTTATCATTATGGGTGGTTACAGAGGTTCGATTCTAAGAGATGCAAAGACTCATAAAAGACTATGGGTTCCAATTAAAGCGGGTCTTAATTTGACAAAGATTGATCTATATATTGGACCTACTGAACAAGATGAAATTGATGCACAGAAAAAAATTGTACCAGATGGTATGCTTACACATATTGGTCCAGTAGACATTTCGAGAAAATTAATCAAGAGATTGGAAGCGAATCCTAAAGTTCATATAGAGACATTTGGTTATGATTGGAGATTATCACTTGAGATTCCATGCGAACAACTAATCAAAAGATTACAAGAATTATGGAAAAAACAAAAGAAAGACCCAAAATATAAAGGCAAGCCAAAGGGAACTTACATCTTGGCCCATTCAATGGGTGGTTTAATTGCTCACAAGGTTTTAAAAGAACATCCAGAACTAATCAGAGGGATCATATACATTGGTGCTCCAACTCAATGTCCGAATATTTTGGGTCCAATCAGATTTGGTGATTCTGTGATGTGGAATAAATCAATCTTAAGTAGCGAATCAAATTTTTTTATGAGAAGTAGTCATTATTTCTTACCGTTGGATGGCAGATGTTTTATCAACAGAGATACATATGAGAGGTATGATTTCGATCTATTTGATCCAGAGATTTGGAGATACTTAGGTTTGTCCCCACTAGTCAGCCAGAAGAGAGTTGATTATATTGAAAAGGAGAAAAAGAAACAAGAACACGATTTATTACACCACCATCACATCAAAAGTTCATCAAGAACAACATCTATGAGTTCCATATTTTCTCTCGACCCTCCAAACCCAATCGAGGTAATTGAATCTGTGAATTCAAAAGTGATGGATGTAGTAAGTAAAGTACCATTACTAAGAAAAGAAATTAAAAATGATTTAACCGATACCATGGAAGAAGTTATTATTGATTACAATTTTAAGACTTCTTACGAGGATTCTTATGATTATTTGGATCGTACATTAAAGAGGGCCAAAAAATTCTTAAAAAGTTTAGATTATGACCCAACAAAAGATTACCCACCGTTAGTGAGTGTTTATGGAAACAGAGTTCCAACTGTACGTGGTTGTAAAGTTGATGGTATTGCTGGAATTATTGATGGTGATTATGATGATTTCTACTACGGAGCTGGTGATGGGGTCGTTCATCATTCGTGGGTACTACCGGGTGTTAGAGGTTTCCCTGTGGAAGCGAAAATTGTTAGTGAAACTGGTCATGTTAGTTTAATGAGTGATCTTCAAAGTATGGCAAAGGCATTGATATCTCTTCATGATGCAGACCACAGAAGAAATAGAACAAGGACATCCAAATAATATCACCTCAAAATATTACTGAGAAATGACACAAGGCATGAGTCGCAATTTCAGTATTCTTCATCTTCATTGCATTTATAAAGTTATGATTCATGACATTAAAACATTCATATATTTACATAATTAATTAATAATATTAGCATATTACAATTCTTTTTAATATGAGGTACCGAGAACGGTGTAAATGCGTTATGCCAAATGCACATGGATCCTCTTAATATCTATAAGCTATACTATATTAAACACATCGAATTCCTTAGTCATCATGTTCCTCATCCGCAGCAAAAAATTGAACTTTTAACCATAAACTACAAGAGTCACATTGAATTAATACCTGATACATTCCATCATCTCTATTATCACATGGGACAGCAAATTCTTCTAACAAATCGTCATCCAATTTGAAACCGTCTGCAACTTGACATCTGGGACACTTTCTATAATAGTGCCATATATCTGAATCATTATTATCATCATGCTCCATAGTTTCGAATGTATCGAGTGATACTTCGTCGACTCCATCACCAAATTTATAAATACCTCTTTTTTTCCCATCTTCTAATAAGTCTGAATCATATTGTTTCCTCAATCGTTCATCACCCAATATCCTATATGCTTCCTTGATATCATCCAAACTATGTATTTTATTGATCCTATTTAAATTATGTGATTTTATCTTATCTGGATGTGTATTTAGTAAAAGTTCCTTATAAGCTTGTTTAATCTCTTGTAAAGTACTTTGAGAGGTAACACTCAGCACTTCATAGTGTGTTCTTTTTGATTTCATCATAGTGACCGGATTAACTGAACTGTCGAATAATAATCTTACCTATGCACAGTTCTTTTTGTTACTACTTTTTATAGTCGAGCATTTGCTTATAAATACAAAATTCGCAGTGAGAAAAATCGATGAGCTCTGAAAAATTATCATTGCGTAATGCGATAGCCCTTTAACCATAAGTAAAAAAATATTATCATCATGTTTATTATCATTACAGTTTACATACATAAGATGCGTATTTATCTATACATAAATAGGGATCATTACTATGGTGCAGTAGTACATTCCCAATCTGTTGGTTCATAAGCGTCTGGATGATCGATATCTGCCATTTGGTCGTTGGTCAACTCGAAGTCGAAAACGTCGAGGTTACCGGTTAGTCTAGAAATAGTTTCTGTTTTAGGTAATGGAATATAACCATGTTGTAAAGACCACCTAATCAAAATTTGTCCTGTATTTTTTCCAGTTTCACTTGATACTTTTAATAGACCCAAATCATTAATCTTGTAGCCGTGTGTCAATGGTGCATATGCTTCTACAAAGATACCTTTCTGTTTACAAAAATCTGCTAACTGTTCTCTCATACACCATGGAGATATTTCAATTTGGTTAGCAACAGGCTTATATTTTAAACCATCCCAATTCAAAAGATCCTCAATGTGCTGTTCACCAAAATTTGATACACCAATATTTTTCACTAACCCTTGGTCTACAGCTTCTTGCATTGCTTTCCAAGTATCTAATCTAATTTTTTTTCCTCCGATAGGTGAATGCATTAATAAAAGATCAATATAACCAAGAGACCTAACTGCGTTTAAACATTCTTGAATTGCAATTCTTGCATTATCATAACCAAATTGAGAATTCCAAAGTTTGGTAGTGTAAAAAATTTCTTGTCTTGAATGTTGAGGATTCCTATTTAACCAATTCTGTATCCCATCACCTACTTCTTTCTCATTTTCATATAGCACAGCTGTGTCAAAATGTCTATAACCCCTTTCCAATGCGGCTTCTACAATTTCTGTTGTATCATCTTGCGGAATATTGTAACAACCTAAAGCAACTGAGGGGATTGTATACCCACTTGATAAAGTATATATTCTGGGAATTGACATGATGGACCCTTGAGTTATAGTGTTAATATCCAAAGGTGAGTAATATCTCCTTCCCTTACTCTGTTTACCACTTTATATATTCAATTATTTTTCACTTTTCAAAATTTTTCGCATGCGCCAAATAGGTGGCATCCCCAAATGACGTAAATTAATATTTTTCTATATTTTTTAATTTAAATTGAATATTTATATAAGTAATACGTATATTGTTATTTAGAATATTATTATTTGTTTAAATTTTTTTTATTGAGGAAATCATTTTAATGCTTTTGGTTTTGGTACATTCGATTTATTGAAAATACCCATTTGTTCTAAATGACCTCTAACCCATTCATAAACAGTGAACGTAACAGCTTGACCTGGTGCAACTCTCATTACTCTTGGTGTAATACCTTTATATAATGCTCTAAACCCTTCTTCTTTTAGTAATTGAGTACCAACTTTCATAATTTTCCCCCAACCTGAAGTTGTCTTGTCTGCAGAGTGACTCTTATCCTTTTGTAATCTTGTTTTAATTGTATCTAATGGAGCATTTGAAAATGGCCCAATAGCACCAGAGATTAAACCGATACATGAAGTTTCCCATGATGGTAATACATCAGTTTGATGATATTTCTGTAGATATTCTTTTAATTTAGAATATACTGTGAAGTTTGCACCTTGGTTAGTAGCTTGTCTAGCTGCAGTCAAGGAAACACCTCTATATAATGTACCAAACCCTTCTTCCTTGATGATTGTGTAACCTGCATGAATAGCATTTCTATATTTTACTGGGGAGCCAGCAGCTGTTGCAGTAGCAGTGGCGGTGGCAGTAGCAGTTGCACCTGAAGCCATAGCCGGAGTAATAGCAGCAGTTTGTAGAATTGGAGCAGCAGCAGCAGAAGCTACAGGAGCAGCAGCAGCAGCTTTAGTAGCTAAATGTTGAGCTTGTAATCTAATTTTGACGACTTCCATTGGATTAACGACAATAACAGCTTCTGTGATACCTGCACCAACACCTGCTAAAAATGTATTACCTGTAGAGACAACTCCTGTATTTTTATCAGCTAATAAAGTTCTGTAAAATTCATATGATGAGAATCTAATAGCCATTTTTGGAATAATACCGATGACAACAGCACCTAAACCTTTATATAATGCTAAAAAACCTTCTTGACCATAAATATTTTTACCTGTTTTGATAAACCCTGGTGGTTTTATGGAACCTGAAGCGGCTCTTTTATAAATTTGCATTCTGACTTTAATTGTATCTAATGGATGACAACATAACGCTTCGAATAGGCCCGCTGTACCACCTGCAATTAAATTAATAGCTGGATTTGAAGCCTTTTTCTTTTGAGACATTGTAATAAAATTGTTATGATAATATTAGTAATAATTATAAATAATTGAGATTAAACTATTTTTTGTATCAATATGGTAATAGTTAAACTTGTTTATTTGATGAATTGATATGAGTAGTGAAACTTGAAATAAGGGCAAGAAATAAGAGAAAATAAGAAATTTATAAGATATTTCTATACATATTCAGTATTTATACAATTTGACACTTGAAAAAATTTATAGGTTTATTCAACAAACAAACAACCCAAATACTGTCTAGATTGAAAATCCAACCATAGCACCGCTATTATTAATCAAAGGGGAGAAGGAGGGACTCTTCATGATGATATTGTTTATCATTTAGTCATCTTATGAATTAAAGTGGAACATAGGGCCATTAAAAGGTTGTTTAATAATGGAATAATGGCTAGACCATTATGATATATCAGAAGGTGAGACATTTGGTTCGTCCACTTGAAAGTAGGTCAATAATATGAGAAGTTGTTACCAATTTTTGCAGTACACAAAAAGTGGAAAGAGGACCGGAATAACGAACAAGTATACGTACGTAATAAACAGAATATATTTGTGGGGTGGGGAGGACAGTAACACGGTCTCTCACTGTTTTTTCTTAATGAAAACTGTGTATGTGTATGCACTGTTTGATCAATATTGGTGACGCTGGATGACCGGAGATTCTTAAAGATAAGTTTTAACTAGTTTCCATTAGTCCGAGAGTTAAAAAAAACACAAATAAGAAGATTCCCATCACCTTTTTCATTGGTGTTCCTCGAAATGTGACACCAGATTATCAAGAGATGTGCTCAGTTAGGGTTTATTTTTCTGTAATGTCTGATCATCGCTCGAATTTAATTGGTTATTTGTGAAACCAACGTGCGGCGGAAACATCCGCGAGAAACTTACAATAAATTCCTCCGGGATTTTACTTTTTGGGACCCTGCCCTCAGTGCTTCTGTGAAAGGAGAAGAAGAAGTTTCCGTTCGTCCGATAATAAAACGTCATAAATCTTAAATTATTACATTCCAAACAAGTTAATAATGGTTATTCTGTCATTTTGATCATATGTGACTGTAAATGTTATTATGATTAACAACGATTCAAATAGTGGGTTAATAAATATGTATCAATATTGGCTTACTAAGGCTCAGAATAATTTTCAAATTTAGATTATCATTATTAATAGAAACCATCAGGTTATGACGTTAGTACAGATTTGGTTCATGCTCTTTTACGTAAAAAAAAGTCATTGTTCAAATATTTACCAATGGATACTATGTCACATATATAATACTAGATAAAAACTCAATATCTGTTATTTGTTCTTAAATGTTTATTGGAATGTATATCATTTTATATATATGGTTTAACTATATATATGAGAGATGGTTAAAATGCTAGTAATAGAAGGATAAAATATTCTTTTCTTGAAAATTCAATTAAGCTTCAGCCATTTCTCTTAATCTTCTAATAGTAGATCTAACAGTAGCGGCAGCTGCGGTAGAAACAGTGTAAGCACCACCAGCAACAGTTTTCTTACAAGAACCACAAGTCCAAATACCAGCGGCACCTCTTCTAACAGTCTTCTTACCACAGAAAGAACAATCGTATCTAGCATGTTGTTGAACTTCTAGCTTCTTAACTTGTCTTCTTAGAGAAGAACCATAACGAACACCGTACTTACCGGTAATACCAACCTTCTTTGTTCTCTTAGCCCTATTAATAAAAAATGATTATTAATATAATAATTGTATTATATTATATTAAATTTTATTTGTTAGTTTTCTTGATCGTTTATATTAATAATAATAATCCTAGTCTAATACCAGTAAATGAAGTGGATTTGTGTTTAATCTGAAGTATTACACATTGTTTAAGTAATATCTCTTATTAATTTATAGTTTTCACTGTATCTGGGGTTAAATTTCAAATTTTCATTATATTCATCTTCAACTATCTCATTTTAACCTTGAATCACTCAAACGTTAGGTGCTTTTTCCTTTATCAATATGACATTTATTCATGTTTCTAATATTCAATTTATAATTCCTATTCTGTTTTTAAAATTTTCTTTATTCAGTATCTTCATTACCATGGTATTATTTTTATCGCATTAGTTCATCAGTATACATACATTTTTAACTGTTATATTTATCTATATGGTCTTTCCAAATGTTAATACAAACAATTACAAAAATTTATATATGATCTAAACTAACTTTAACTCTTGTATATTAATTTACTACTAAGTTTACTAATTGAATTGAATCTTCTTATTGATTTTCTCATCACATAGTATTACTCTAACAATAAATTTTCATTTTTTTGCCCGAAAAACTTAATATGAGGGTAACAGTTTTAGGATTTTTTGAAAGATTTCCAAATTCCATGTCCGAAAGAGGAAATTATGGGAATATTTAGAAAATTGAAAATTATTTTACTTCAAAAAATTATAATACACAGAGTGAACATTACAATGGTGTAAGGATGCAAACGGTCTCAAAATTACTGAGATGTCAAAGTGCCCTTTCCTCTAAATCTTAACGGCTAAGAATTTCTCCAATTTGAAAGTCAGTGATTGGGAAACGCCACAGTTAATTTAATAACCGTCTATATTTTCTTGAAATCTAGTATAAAAAAGTTATATTTTCCAAATTTAGTAAATTTAAACGGTTCAACAAAATTATCTCTCTTCTCTGATTTTGTTGTGTAATTAGATTTTAAAATATATAATACTATAATAATATATATTTAACTTAAATTTCTTTTCTTATTATTGGAGAAACCTTCCATTAAATTTTTAATGAAATTTAAATAAACTTCAACCTTTCTTTTTTCTTTTAGTTATACAATATTCATTTGGCAAATTTGTAAAAAAAATATTGACATCAAGGGCAATTTGACAATCTGACAATTCATGATCATTTGACATACAGATCTGCATTAAACGATGCACCTGATTGCATTAAAATTTCCTATATGTACCGTTTATATTGAAACTCCGATATATGTATCCATTAACCCTTGTACACTATATGCAAGCCTTTTTTCTTTTTCAAATTGGTCACCATGATTCCAATTTGGACTGCTTAGTGGTTTAACAGAAAAAAAATATTAAGCAGCAGTATATTTATCACTCGATATCAATTTTTGCAAATTTGCGTTCCATAATTTTCATATCAAATGAATCAAATCATTTCATTTAATTACTTAACTATTAAATAAATTAAATAAAAATCCGATTAAAATTGTCTCGATTCACAATTCAATCTGATTTCAATATGACATTTTTATGGGTTTCATATAATTTCATCCTCTTTACATGTGAAATCATTATTATGAATCATGGATACAGAGTTTTTTGAATAGTATGGGTGTGTGTGTGTGCTAATTCTTAATTACTATTCCAATTAGGGTATTGTAATTAATTATATTTTATAAACTCCAATAAAATTTATGATACAAAAATAAGGGATATCAATAAATATATTTATATAAAATAATCTCAATAATTATAAAAAGAGAATGTTTTAGTTTGTTATAATTTTAAAATATAATATTCTCTGTTTCCTCTTCAAAATAGAATAAGGAATTATTTAATTGGGATTCTAATAATTACCAGAATATTTAAAGAGCTAACTCTTATATTCATATCTACTCTACTTAATTCCTTCTCATTACTTCAAATCCATTTATGACAGATTTATTTTCAACACCACATTTTCAAAATTATTCAATTCCATTAATTAAATCAGATGAAAATCATATTAATAATAGTTTATTTAAAGATGAATTAATGTATCAATTTGATGAAGAAATTGAAAATTTACAATTATATCCAACGTCAAATAATTATTATTATAAATATTCTAATACTACTACTAATATTACAAACGACAATTATATATTTTATGAAAATATTAATAATTCGAATCAAGTTGATTATCATGACATTTTAGGTATTGCAATTGATGGTACAATTAATTTAAAGAATAAAAATAATCAAATTCCTGTAGATATTCCACAACAACAAAATAGTAATACTAATCAATTTGATTTAGATACATATTATTACCATCAATATTTGAATAATAATAACAATAATAACAAACCTGTTATAACAGATAATCACACTAATAATAAATACAATAACTCACATTTCCCAAACAATATCCCTTATTTATCTTCTGATGATGAAGAGGATAATACTTATTATTCAGATGTTATTCATACAGTGCCACTAAAATCAAAGAAACAAAATCAAATCTTAACGACAAAATGTATATATGAAGAATTCTTAAAAGATTATGATTCTGTTTCAACAATTTCAACTGATTCAAATTCAACACAAATTAATAATAATGATTCACCAAAGAAAGAAAAACATATATATGATTTCCCAATTACTGAAATGACTAACACTTCAAAACATAATCAATATATTGCTTCTACATTCCCAAGATTGATTCCCGACACGTTTCAAAGTTTTGTCACTTCAGAAAGTAAACATATTCCAAATACTCAAATTATAGAAACAAATTCTGATCATTTACATCGTAACAGTATAACTGATTATTTATCAGGAGATACAAGTGATCAAAACTCAAATAATTTACATCCTTGCATTGATAAACATAATAATACAACTTCAGAATATGAAGAATTTAATAATAAATTACAAAAAAAACTTAATCGTTATTTTAGTAATGCCGACTATTTAGATAAAGTTCGTTTCCAAGAAATATCTTACAGATTCAGTAGAACATATTACTGATAGATTCATAAATAACAAATATGAAATATTCATTCCAGAATAAAAAACAAAACAAACATACCTCACGATATCAAAAGAAATGTCCTTTCTAACGATTGCTAACTTATATATACACACATATATAATTTTTCTCTTTTACATTTTGCATATAGTTTTAATAAAATCGAAAACTTCCAAAAAACTATTTTATTATTATTAGTTTCATATAATTTGTGACATTTCCTCTTTCTGTTTTCCATTTTGGTGAAAAATCACTTTTGACGAACTTCGCGATATTCGTTTTACCTTTCACATTTTATGTTTAATAACAATCAACCTAAGGGGAATCACCATGATAGAAGGGTAAAAAGTGCAACAGAATAACATATATAAAGTGATATTGACTCGTTTGTGTACTTTAGTCAATTTTTTATAAACTTATACCAACACATAAACAAGAATCGTATTGCGTAACGTGAATAATCAATTGTAATACTAAACTTTTTCACAGTTAACAGAACATTACATATTTAATATATTTAACAAGATATACGATACAGAAATGAGTGACGTGGATGAAGATGATAAATTTTTATATGGTTCTGATGAAGATCAATTAGAACCAACCAGTCCCATCGTAGTAACGAATGAGAAAAAGAGAAATAATGAAGATTTAAATATAACACAGGATAACATCAATAATAAGAAACAGAAAATAGATACCGTAGATTCGAAATTGACAGGAAATAATGAATCAGATATGGAAGAAGGTGAATCAGATGATTCGGATGATGAAAGTGATTGGGATATTGAAATCATTGTTAGTAAAGGTAAGGATCCAACTAGATTGGATTCAGATTCGATTACAGCTTCATCCGCTACTACACCAGGTAGTATAACTTCTGCTATCGTTCCTGCGTCAACTACGTCAACAGCAGGATCCATTAGTATTGCTACTGAATCCACAAAAGAATCAGAATCTGGGAAGTCTACAAAATCTGGAGAAGAAGAAGAAAATGAATTAGAAGAGCAAGCAAAGGCTTCAATTGATATGGCTCCAGGTTCATTAGATATCGATAAAGATGGTCTATATGATGGAGAACCAGTAACGAAGATAGATCCAGAAGTTCTAAAGGAGAAACCATGGAGAAGACCAGGTGCAGACATAAGTGATTATTTCAATTATGGTTTCAATGAATATACATGGATGGAGTATTTAGATAGACAAGAGAAATGGAGAGAAGAATATAATCCAAGAAAGATACTCATGGGTTTATTATCACTACAACAACAAGGTAAATTGGATCCAACTCCAGGTAAAACTAATCAAAGTACGATACCTAATATTCCTGATATGAATAGAAATAATAATGCACCTCCTCAAATGATGAACCCATTCCCAATGTTTGGTGGGTTCCCACCTTTCATGCCTGGTATGATGCCTAATATGAACCCACAACAAATGCAAAATCAAAATAATCTTAATAAACCACCACAACAAGGTTCATCTTCGCAATCACCACCTCAACAGATGAACAAAAAATAATTAATGGGTTCTGGGGAATAATGAGGTATACAAATATGTAGCTGGAAACAGATATAAGACTATCATTTTTTCTCCTCTTTGGTACAGCATTTAGTCAGCATATAAACACTTTTTTTTTTAAAATATTACATAATCGAATTGTTTAATCTTATAGATTCTTTTTAATTTTTGTATTTTTACAACATATTTAAATAATTATATATGATTCGTATTGTCCTAGCGGTCGAAAAAAAGATACAATTGTTTATTTATGCACCCATTTCGATCATTCTCTTAACCCATGGTTGATGAACAACATTAAGAGCGATACTTTCTTTAATCTTATTATACCAATCTCTAGTTTCTACAGCTGATGTATCAGAATTGAATGAAATTGTCTCACCATCATTAAAAATGATTTTGAAACTTTCACCAAATAACACTAGATTCGTGAAATCTCTACCAGTAGCCGTTTGCTTTTGGAAATCATTATTATCGATTACATCAATAGCTTTCAATAAATTGACCTCAATCTTAGCTTTTCTAGATATTTCATGATAACCTGTCAAAGTATTACCTTCTAGTTTAAAGTAACGTTTTTCCAACAGGCCTTGAATATCTCCACCTTCCTGTAATAATGAGCCTTCTTTTCTAATTTGACCTTGAATCTTGAATCTTCTAATCATATCATGAACTATTTTTAATGATTTAGGAAATCTTTCCAAGTTGGATGTTCTCTTTAGGTAACATGAATCTAACAGGATATTACCGATGATATAAGGTTTTCTCTTCAAAGATTTCGATGCGGATCCAGAATTTTGTGAAGACTGTTTTATAGTACCCCATTTATTATTAAGCGGAAATGTAACTTGCTTCAATTCCTTAAATTTACAATCATCTAAGAATTCTTCGTTTAGATGCAATTCAGCAGTTGCGAAGGAACCATCTGGTGCAAAAATATAATCCCAATCATCTGCTTGAAGTTTCTTTTGTTTATATCTTTTCTCATATCTGAAATTAGTTTTTCCTAGACCGTGATATTTCTTCCCTACCTTAACCTTCTCCATGACTTCATATAACTCAAATTCGGGTCTGGTATAACGGCACTTTAATGTTAGGTAAATGATCTCATCGGAACTTCTAACCGGGATTTCAAGTTCTTTATCTAAATCCAAGTAACCATTACTTGATAGTGCTTTCCAAGGGGTGTTTATGACATTTATACCATTATCAATTTCTAGAGAAAATGTTGGCTTATGTCTTTCAATATCGGTTAATTCCAATTTAATTTTGTCTAGGTTTACATAAACTAAACCTTTATCAGGAGGAGCACCCTGGTCATTTTCAAGTGCAATAAATTCATCCAATACATCCTCTTTCTCCACCTTAGGATTAATAATCACAGGAGTAGAAGGTTTTTCAGGTACAGAACTAACCTTTACCGGAATTTTTACCAGTTTGGGAGCAACTTTAGGCTTCTCCATCTTTTCGACGGCATATGAACTCGATGTAAAGAACGGATTCTCACCGATATGTTTAACTGGAGAATTTTTAGCACTGTCGTTTACGACTTTGAAAGGACTACCGATGTGTTTCGAATTACTATATGGTTGATCATCATACATAGTTTCCCTTTTAGGAGTCGCAGAAAAGGTTGATTCCATATAGTCATATTCGTGATCAGAATCCACTGTAAAACTTTTGATACTAGATGCCTTTCCTACTATGACATTTTTAACCTGTGATTTCATAATACCATCGTCATCGTCCCCTATGACACCATTTAAATGGATGCTTCTATCGTTGAACGCTTCACTATCTCTTCTAAAACTTGATGCTAAAACATCCTTGTCTTTGTTCCAGATCTTTAAATGATTATAAGACGAAGTGCTGTTTTCTTCGCCAAAGGAGTTGTCTTCTGTTCCTATTTGGTTCAACAAATACTCGAAATCTGTTGATAAAGAACTAATATTACAATCATCGTTCAATAATAGAGTCTTTTTGGGTTCCATTTTCGATACCGAATCCGAATAATGAATTTTAGAACGATGAACCAACGTTGGTTTGAATGAATAAGATGATACATTCCTAGAGATCGCCTTTGGAGCACTATTCAGCTTAGGCGCAATAGTACTTTGAGGAGTTGGTATATGGGATGATTCCTGAGCATGCCAGACGTTTAAATAGTTGACAGATTTACTACTGTTGCCAGAGTTGGCGGAGCCTAGTGATGTGTCGAATTCTGTATCAAATGGTGATTCCAAAGTTAGAGGTTCAAATCCTACTACTTCTGGTAAAGAACTAGTAGCTACCGTCAGCATAGCACGATTTGTGTTCTCCATCGGAGTTTCAATTTGTATATCTTGTGTTTCTTCATCGTCAGTCGATATTTGTGAAAATTCAATGTTACTGATGGAAATATCTTTTAGTTCAGGTTCAACAGTATCCTTAACTTTATCATCCTGCTCCTCAGCGGATTCTTTCTGGGAATCAATTGACTGTAGTACTTGTTCTTCTAAAGTCTCATTATTGTCATTTGTAATCTCGATATCAATTTCAGGTAAACTTTCCTCTAATACATTTAACGTAGTTTCTACCTTTGTTCCCAATTCTGGTTTTGAGTCATCAGTTTTGACAACAGCTGATAGTATATCAGAGCATACTTCAGGAGACTCACTTACAGTCGGATCCTCATTTTCTACATTTGGCGATAGATCTTCAGCAATATCTATAGACTTGTCACTAACTGGCCCAGGCATCGTAGTTTTCGCATCGTTTGTTTGATCATCTGATTCATCCAAAGCTGATGACATAGGAGTATTTTTAACCGAGATTTCTGCCTCTTCATTAATTATCTGTTCAATTTTATTTTCAGCTTGTTCAATCTGTTTATTAGTATATTCCATTTGTTTATCATTCTCTAGATTTATCTTATATAGGGATTCTGATTCATCCAAAGATGTATTGCTATTACTATGGCTTGATGGTTCTGCATTTAATTGTGTTCTAGAAACGGTAGTTAAATCATTATCCAGAATAGTATTATTCACGTCACCTGATGTAGTAGACTCACCTTCACTATCACCATTTGTTGTTGTGGAAATATTTAAAGTATCAATCATCTCTGATTCTGAAATCTGGTTTTCTTCTGTCGGAGGAACCATTGAATCTATGTCACTTTGCTGCTCGACAGCAGATTGGTAATCACCGATGG
Source organism: Kazachstania sp. M6911 (assembly GCA_037040125.1). Classification (NCBI taxonomy): domain Eukaryota; kingdom Fungi; phylum Ascomycota; class Saccharomycetes; order Saccharomycetales; family Saccharomycetaceae; genus Kazachstania; species Kazachstania sp. M6911. The sequence continues at coordinate 50,688 of JAXQGP010000036.1, forward strand.
TAGTCGCCAAACTGAAGATTCTGGTATTAAATTTCTTTGAAAATGTAGTACTGTCCTCTCCTGGTACTTCATTACCAACCAGGGGTCTCATTTCAGGTGTCGGAGGTATACTTGGAGGTTGTATTGCAGGAGGAGGAATTACGTTTTCATAGGAAGATTCTTGACTGGTTTGAAGCCCCATATGATTCAATTCCGTTGAAGTAGATGAGTCCTGACTTAAATCCTCTTCAGTCTTTTCAGAATCAACGAATTGGTTTATACTCATTATATTGGTTACCGGTATTTTAAAAGGAGAATGTTTAACCAATGGCGATTGTTGGTTCAATCCATTCGTCATACTATCGAATGTGCTATCCAACTCATCATGATCGGATGCTGTTTCATAACGCATAATATTATTATTTTCATTTGGATATGGTAATAAAGGTTTAGTTGAACCCAAAGAGAATCTTTTAGGAGCAGTTGGGTTTCTTAATATACCAACATTCTTTTCAATTTCACTCTCAATGTCGTCTGCTTCTTCCGTCAACAACTCTCTTAACCTTTCTGTACTCGATGTTGGACTTCTATTCATATACACACGGTTTGCTGCACTTGCAAGCGTTGGCCCAGACATTACTTCAGTAGCAGAAGTCTTCAAATCTGGAGTAACCATAGATTGAGGTTTATCAGAAAATACTTTAACTGGAGCAGCTAGTTCATAATCCATCTGAGAAACAGTATTTGTTGAAGTATCGCTTATATGTTCTTGATTATGATCCAGACTTACATGTTTTACAGAATCCAAACTACTATTGCTATGACTACCCGATAGGTTCAGTGGTTCTTCTGGATCTGTTGTATTTAGTTCATTTGCGTTAATAACTGAAACATCGTTACCAATAACTCCTCCATCAATATCCCTTATTAACAAATTAACTGTTGATTCAGAATCCATTCTTAATATGAGTTATATTTGCTTTGTGAGTATGTTTATTTTTTTGTTTGCTAGCGAGTGGATGTTAATAAAAATATGATTAACTTTGGTTTTTAATTATAAAATTTTTCGTATGATTTCTTTATACACGTTTTCGCGACTGGTAGAGGTATAAAGTAACAATTGAGTTACTTTTACAATGATTGTTTTTGTTTTCTTGAATTAGTTGAAGTAAAAGTTTGTATGTAATATCGAGAAATTGAATTTGGGGTCCTTTGTTTACATTTGAGAACTGAAAAAAGATGCGAAAATGCGAAATGTAGAACAAAAAAGGATCGCTGAGATAATGCCGCACTACAGCAAAGAACAATAGATAATTGATATATAAACTATAAGATTTGCCAATAGAAGTATCAAGTTCTTAAAAATATGTCAAATAAATTGTCTTGTGATATCATATTTGCTAATTAAATATGTATGAATATGTAATTTTTGTACTTAACCTAGTTTAAGTTCAGTAATGCCATTTAAGGATCCACACATTCCCGGGTTAAACGATGAAAATGCGATCTGATTATGTTATAAACTACCTATATGAATTATCGTATACAACATCCCCTTCTTTGTTGACACTGACACTAAATTCTAAATCATCATCTGTTGTCATGTCCCATATCTTATATACCATCATTAAGGTGAAGACATTACAAACACTGCCAAAGAATAAACCATCAATGTAATGCTTGACCCCTTCACAAATTTGAGTAGATAATGCGTAGACACATATTTGACCCATTATGAAGAAGAACACACCTAATCCAATTGCACTTGTTACCCAATAATTTCTAACAATGAATAATGAGACCAATAATTGACAAAATGTATAAACAAATAATAGAATAATGTTAACAACGTAAACTACAACAAACATACCTGTGGTATTAATATTTGCTATAGTATGATCTTGAATCCATGATCTGAAAGTTAGAATCGATGCTAAGAAATTTGCGACAAAGCCCATCCCAGAGAATCCTCGTACTAGAAGCATCGATTTCATTGTACCATCTTCCCATAAATTAAAAGCTAATAACCCACAAATGAATAAACTCCAACAACATGCACCTGCCAAACCTATCTGTATCGCTACAAAATATGGGAATGAACCTGAACCAGGTGGTGAGACACCACAATCTACGATTAATGTAAATATTATTAATAATAAAGTCAATTGAAAGAAATATTGATATTCTGAACGACCAATAGCTGTATATTTTTGTCTAATATTGTAAATAATAATCAATATGACACCTAATGCACCGATATTTATGAATGCGTTACCGACTCCAAATATCACAGTATTAGCTAAATCTACTGATCTAGCATAACAACGTGGTAAGATGCCGACATTCAAATGTTTTGGATCAAAATTATGAATTACTGTTGAATTGGAAAGTACTAAATGTGTGCTTGATTTTAAAATAGAACATAATGGTAATGGTGTCTTTGAACAGACGGATGCGAAATTACTGACTCCCATTATGACAAACTTATGACAATAATTCTATGCTAGGTAAGTCACCGTAATTTTGGGAAATGATATCGTGCAATGTATTATAATTGTTTCTGTTATATCACTATCTAACTTCTTAACTATATTTTCGATGACAAACGATAAACAATGCTGTGAGTTAAAAATAGCCGTTCGCTACAATAAGGAAAGCACAATCTATGGTAAATGTTTGGAAGTTAACGAACAGATACCCACTTTGTAGTCAATGTTCTGTCAGATAAAAACGTCTCTTAATTTATATATAAGTTGCAACAGGTACTAACCGACTGTTTCAATTCTTGATAGCCACACTATGGTTCGACTATTCTTCCAGACAGTTAATTATTGTATTATCCTGATTTTATGGCGACTTGCATTTCCCATTAAATTTTTTAGTGATATATTTCCGAGAACGGCAATTTTAGGCCATCTCGCGTCTGTCTAGGCTAGGCTATAATTAGATCTGTTGATAATAAAACAAGAACGTCGCTATAAAAAGATAAAACGTGCTTTGGTATAGTTATGCAAATATTATCTTTGATGTATTCACAATAATAGAATTTGTGAATGAAATCAGATAACAACATATCTGAAATTAAATGAGAGGTGTCACTACTATTCAATTAATTACCGCCAAAAATAGTGAAACTGACCTCACGAGTTACCAAGTAAGAGATTCAAATATATATTACACATATGTAATTGGATATATTTCTACCTATAAACCAAAAAAAAATGTGGATAGCTTAGCAATTGTAGGCATGTATGTCTGGTTAATATCTGTAAATCTCTAGAACTAATTATATTTCGGAGATTTAAAAATTGAAATAAATTTTGGACTACTTTAATATAACACCCAGACATCGACAGAACATGTTTCAAAAAATACAATTTCTATAAAAGTTTAGAAAAAATGGAAAAATTGGAAAAAACTCAATAAAATAATTTCCTAATTTGGACGCCTTACAAGGAACGGCCGCACATAATTCGGAGAGCACTCTGATCTAAGAATTCCCTGCAGTGGGTCCATACGGCTAACAAACAGTCGTAGACCAGTAACAATTTATAAATTTGTATGTGAAAAATTTCCAAATTTCAAATGAAATTTTTCGATGACGAAGAGACCAAATTTTGTTAGCATGAAATCGTTCATTTTACCGTAATGAAACTTTAGTAAAATCCATGGCTTCATCAATAATTGCGGAATTTTGACTGATAGTTGATTAACGTTAGCTAACTTACAGGTCATTTTTACTATTATTAAGCTAATTCAAATGTTGAACTGTGGCTATATGTAAAAATGTCGTTTTTGTAGGGTTTATTAATTCTTGAAATCTTGTTTTATTATATAATGTTTCTTATGTAGTTTTTAAAAGGATCTCCACATCTTTAATCAAACAGAACAACACATCACAATGGGTATGTTTAAGGATTACACGAATAAGATATATAGAGGAGTAACAAGAATGATATGTTAAACAAATTGAATAGAAATGAAAAGGAAAACAGTAACAAGACCATAGTGTACAGGAAAATAGAAATATACATATACACAAGTTGGGATGAAATGCTACCGATTCAAACGTTTGAACAGAATTTTTTATCTTTTTAAAAGCACAAAATATTGGCAATTCACGACTAAAAAGAAGAATATATCAGTATAGACAGACTAATATGAGATCGTGATCATTGACAGTACTCTTCCTATACAATTTACAACATAAGATAACACTTTTTTTACTAACAAATTAATCATTTATGATTTTTTAAACAGTTAACGTTCCAAAGACTAGAAAGACCTACTGTAAGGGTAAGAACTGTAGAAAGCACACCCAACACAAGGTTACTCAATACAAGGCTGGTAAGGCTTCCTTATTCGCTCAAGGTAAGAGACGTTATGACCGTAAACAATCTGGTTTCGGTGGTCAAACTAAGCCAGTTTTCCACAAGAAAGCTAAGACTACCAAGAAGGTTGTTCTAAGATTAGAATGTGTTGCTTGTAAGACTAAGGCTCAATTAGTTCTAAAGAGATGTAAGCACTTCGAATTAGGTGGTGAAAGAAAGCAAAAGGGTGCTGCTCTACAATTCTGAGTGGAAGAAAATATTATATTATTTTATATCATTTCGTCATACAACAAAAAACAAATACAAAGAACTATATCAATTTTATATATAAACACATATTATGTCATTTTCCTCTATTTTGAATTATGAGTTATCAAAATCATAATCAAATTCTAATAAATAAACAAAAGAAACAGAAACTGACAGGCTAATTAAATATTTATGTAACGCGATGGTTTATTGTCATTGATAAGGACACTTACGCAACGACAATCGGATCTATTCAGAAATTATGCATGGCATATATTATCAAGAAACTATTACACTATTACACTATTACAAAACAAATAAGATGTTATTATATAATGAGATGTTGATACTGCTGATTCCCAATGTTTCACGTTAATAATCAACATAAGGCGCCCAGCAACGTTCATTTATTCTACGCTTATAAAACCACGACTTAAACGAGAATGATATTGAAGAAATGATTCATTCCCTGAACAATTAAAGAAAAAAGTCCATATTAAGTGGTACAATTGCGATTATATATGATGTTGGGGTCTTTAAATGGAAAAAAAAGTAAAACAGGAAAAAATAAATCTTTAAAAAGGAGTACAGAATAGAGACTTCTCTTTCACTATTGCAAATATCCTTTCCTTTTATACTTCGAGGTAAGGACAGCGATGAAAAATTTGAGAAAAGTTAAGCATCCGCGAAGCAAAAATTTGTGACAATTTCTTTGAGGGCATCGCATATAGCTAACATAGGGCTTACAATTATATTAGAAATATAAGCGATTTAATCATAATACATATATAGATAAATATACACTTTATTACATTCAATTCGTTTTCTTAACATCAGGTACAGACTTCTTTGTGCTATTACATGGTGGGAATCTTTGATATAATACATAAAAACTCCATGCAACTGTAGTGACACATACAAAGATAATTGATTTATATGGTTCTTCAACATCTAAGAATGGATATGGATATTTTTGTCCCTTTAATGGATCAATTAATAATGCTAAATATTTATAATAAGCAAGACCTAAACCAGTAACAATTGTCCAAGCTTTTAAATTTGAAATCTTAAATTTTGAACCAGAACCAGACAAGTAATGATCACTTAATAAAAATACACATGGGAAGAAATGAATAGCTAAATCAACTGGAATTGGAACTGGCGATTTACCATCTGATACACCTTGTATAATTAATTTCATAGCAAACAATCTTAATGGCCAGTAAACTAATGGCACAACAGTTTCTAATACTAAACCAATTGGTAATACTAAATGTCTACTAATAAAATTGGACCCATTTAAAACATTCATATTCAATGAACTTCTTTGAATGAAATAATTCAGGATATTCCATACATTACTAATTAAAGTTGCAACAACTGAAATATTAGTTAAAAATTGTTTATGACCAGCTGGACTTAAAGTTGGGGGTAAAACTAATTTAGTTGCTTGAGATAAACCCCAACATCCCACACCTAATGAAATAAGGTTAATTAATAAAGATCTACAAGTTGGTTTAACTCTTTCTTCACTCATCTCTATTGTAATTTAATTCTATTGTAATTGATAAAATCACTGACACTTTTTTAGCTTTTCCTTAGAGGATAAAATTGCAGATCCTTTTCTCTGTATTGATTGAACAATTTGGAATTTGACAATTAAGATAAGGGTACAAAAAAAAAGGAATGCCGATCAATTACAAAGTGTTAATTAAACAGTATCTATACTTTTGAACAAAATAGTTTATACCAAGTTATCCCTTTATTGCCCTTATTCAATGTTTGCTGTTTCTTCCTGTGAAGATCAATTATTGTATGGACCTGCTTAAGTTTTCAGCTTCGCTTCGGCTTCCCCTTTCCCTCTAGTAGGAAAACTAATTAGCGTTTACAGGCAAGAGGCAACGACATACACGAAAAAAAAGGGCCGAAAGGTGTCACTAATTAACATAATATGATAAAGCATGATTCATAACTGACATAAACTGACCACAGTCATATTGTTGTAAGAACTATTATAAAGGGAAATTTTAATATAGAAGTTTTGTAAATCTAGACTTTTCACAAAAGGATTGATTGCCATTTGACGCAATCATTACTATATGAAGCTATTTACTTATTACTTGTTTGATTAGGAAATAATGTGCATTTCAATTTAAGGATCAATAGGTATTGATGCCAATAGGGAGGTATTTTTGTTTTTAACTAGTTATCTGTTATAAACGTTAGGTGCAAAGGCATATCTCCTTTCAACACATCTGATAGAAGTATAAGGGTACCCATAAAACACAAAATACACTCACAATTAAACAACAGAACGTATACAATTTTCAAAACAATTGGCAGGAAAGCTTCCTTGAATTGAATTTTGTTTTTTTCATAAGAACAGGTGGTATGAAGTTCGTAACAGAATTCTTACTTAAGACCGACATTCGGTTCTTGCAACAGAAAATATCTACAAGGGTGATACAAGATTTTAATTTCAGTATACCTAAAACAGTTTTATGATAGTTAGGTGTAGACAAAGAATTAAGGAGTTGTCTAATTATCAAAGGTGTAAAAAATCATGAACATCCCTTTAATTTCAAAACAAGTTAGATATATATAAGGATATAATTTGAAATATGTTTTCAAAAGATCTCATAATTCTTTTTGTCTTTGATAAATTTTTATTAACTGAAATATTTTATTAACTTAATTTCCTTCGCAATATATCAATCACAAAGTTAGATAATTATCAAAAATGCATTTCGCTCAAAGTCTAATTTCATTACTTTTATTCTGGAACGTTGCTGTCAATGCAAGCCCATTCAACCGTTTCCCAAAGAGACAACAAACTGGTAGTAGTAACTTACCTACTAGTGGTCCTAGTTCTAGTTCTAGTTCTAGTTCCAGCTCCAGTTCTGGATCCAGTTCCAGTTCATCCTCTTCTTCTCAAGTTATCGTCATTGGTGGTGAAATGCCATCTAACGGTTCTGCTCAAATGTTATTTAACACTACTGGTACATTGAATTTAACCCAATTATATACTGTTGGTGAAGCTGTTAATAAATCCTTACAATCCTCTAATAGTGACGCTGTTGTTATTCAAGCTGATAAAAAATCATTTGAATCATTATCTTTCTTCCTTTCCATTATTATGGATGGTTCAAAGACTGTTATTATTACTAATGATGCCAATATCGGTAGTATGGTTGCCATGGATTCAAAGGTTCAAGGACGTGGTGTACTATATGTAGGTAAGAGTATGGTTATTTATTCAGGTGCATTACCACCATTTGGTGTACCTGTCGGTGTTATTGGTGACAATAATGAAGTTTACTGGATCTATGATACAGCTGTTCAAACAAGTATGTTTGCATCTAATTCAACATTGAGAACTACCTACAGTAACTTCAGTAACCCAACTTTGAATAACCAAGTTTCTGTTCCAATTGTTTACCAAGAAGGTATTACTTCAAGTTTAGCTACTGCCTTAGGTTCCTCTAACGCAATTAGCGGTATGGTTATTGTCAGTGATGGTTCAATGAACAGTACTTCACAAAGTTCAGGTGGTTCATCCTCCTCAGGTGGTGCAGCTGGTGGTACTTCTGGCGGATCATCTAGTGGTGCATCTGGTGGCGCATCCAGTGGGTCTAACTCAACCTCAAACTCAACTTCTGGAGGTATGTCTGGTGGCTCTAACTCATCTTCTAACTCTACTGGTGGTATGTCTGGTGGTTCTGGTGCAGGTTCATTCTCTAACTCATCATCCACATCCGGTGCAGGTTCTTCATCTAACTCCTCCTCCTCATCTGGTTCCTCTTCTGGTGGAGCGGCAGCAGGTGGATCAAGTGGAAGTTCCAGTGGTGGTAGCAGCGGTAGTGGTAGTGTTCCAGTCTTCCCAGTTATTTTCACTAACCCATCAGGTAAGAAGATTACATGGTTAAGTGAAATGAATATTCCAAGCTACGCAATTGCTGGTGGATGGTTATCACCAGTCCAAGCTCAAATCTTATTAGGTGTCGCTGTCAACAATGGTGTCACTAGCCCAGATTCCATCAGAGCTTTATTCCCATGAGTCAATCGTGAATGATGACTACCTATTTTTTTACAATTTCTACTTGGAATTAATGACATTTCCAAACTATTAATAAATACCTATTTTCGTAAGTACATACTAATTGTTACTACAATACCCACTATATAAGTTATAACCTTTAATGAAACACACAGTTACAAATAATAATACTAATGAATCACTATAACAATCTGCCATTTGCTATATTATTAGAATTAGTGTCGTCTATATATATAAATAACCCTAATATAGGGCCATTTTAGCTGCCAGAGATATCGTGGATTGACACACACACACCCACCCACCCATACACCGCAACCCCTAATTTTAATTCCTTGTTTTGCCATATATAAAAGTGAAGCCGAATCAATCAGATTTTTTTTGATTTTTCTCAGATTGAGCACTGTGGTGGTGGTAATTTGCCTAGATAGTAAGAGGATGTTTGATAAAGTGCGGAGTTCTATCAATCTAGGATAACTCGCTAATCAAGGAAAACTAATAAGTATATAAAGAGGCAGGTACTTAAAATTATAGTTAATGATGATGTTTAAATTAAGATATGGTAAGGTATTAATTTTTATTAATTTATTAATATCGTTATTTTTCAATATGTCAGAAGCTAAATCAACTACATCGTATATTTTAAGTGTGGATACAGGTAATCAAGAAAGTATTAATTCCAATGATTTTTTACAAAATGTTAAGACTGTATTAACTGAATTTCAAGGTGTTGTTACACATGAATATAGTTTAATTAATGGATTAAGTTTTGAAATGGATCCAAGTATTTTTACAAATAATGTTAAGGATAAATTAATTAATTTAGGTAAAGAAACTGGTGTTACAGTGAACATTGAAAAGGATCAAGATGTTCATGCATTTACAGGTAAACATTAGATATGAAATACGTATCATTATTATATATATATATATATATACATATTTTTTTCTATTTAGCAAAATATTGTAATAAACTTTTATCTATTCTATTAATAGCTTCTTTAATTTGTGTTGTATTATCAGCATAAGCATAAGTTAATCTAAAAAAATTTAAATTATTAATTGAAAATTTTTGATCAACTGCCATTTTATAACCTAAGATTGCTCTAACACCATTTTGATCCATAATTTTAGCTAAATTATTCATTTGTTCAATAATATTATTACCTTTAAAATGAATTTTAATAATAATAAACATACCAGCAGATGGTTCAACGAAATCTAATAAATTTTGTTTAAAGGATTCTGAATCATATAAAGATTGTAACATTATATTTCTTCTTTCAGTATAATTACTTGCTAATTTCATAATCCATTGTAACCAAGATTCAATAACATCATTATCATTTGATGAATGTGTCATTGAATGAATTGTTGAATAAACAATTTGTTGACCAATACCAGAAGGTTGTCTTGTTGAAATTTCTTGAAATTTTAAAAATTTATCATAAAAAAATTTATTCATAATAACAAATGATAATCTCATACCAGGAGCGAAAATTTTTGAAAATGTTTCAAATCTAACAACTCTACCATCAGTATCCATACTAATATAAGATTTCATTAAAACCTTTTCAATATAATCCTGTGAAGTGATACCATTTTGATATAAATTATCAGTTGGATTATTATGATTATATTTTGGGAATTTTAAATAACCATAAGGATCATCTTCTAATATGACAAAATCGAATTTTTGAGCTAATTGATAAATTTTTTGTCTTTTCTCAACAGATTGAGTTAAACCTGTTGGATTTTGTCCAGTTGGTATAGTATAAAGAAATTTTGGTCTATTTAAATTTTTATATGGTCCATCATACCAATTTTTTAATAAAGATTCCATATAATTTAAATCAATACCTTCATCAGAATTATCAAGATTTAATTTTAATGGTATAACTTTTGCACCAGTATTAATAATATTTGAAATAACAGGTACAAAAGTTAATTCTTCAACCATAACAGTTGATGATTCATCTGTACAAGTTTCAAAAAATTTATATAATGAATCACATGAACCACCTGCAATAATAACTTTCCATAAAGATTTATCATATAATGGTATATTATTTAATTTAGTGATAAAATTCATTATAAAATCAATTAATGGTTGGAATCCCTCAGATAAAGCATATTGTAAAGTTCTTGATAATGATAAATTTTGTGGTTTCTCTTTAGTAATGTTTACAGGGATAGTATTATTTGAAACAGGTTCTTTTAAAATATTTAAATTCATTGAATCAATTGGGAAAAATGATTCATGTGGCATACCACCTGATAATTCAATAAATTTTTCACCATTGTTATTATTTTCATTAAATTTTGATGGATTAGTTTCCCAAAAGATATTCATATGTCTATCTTTATCTCTTCTTGAGATGAAAGATTGATATTTATCCTGTAAATCATTATAAGTTTCAGGGATTTGTACAGTCATCCTTGCGAAAAAAAAGAAAAGGCTTGGGTTTTTTAATCTTATCAAATGAGTTGAGAATATTTTATTTCAATGAAATGAAATAATTGAACTATGTTACTTTATATACTTGTTACAAATAAATATAAAAGATTATGTAATAGTTGTAAAAGGGAATGATGATGACTAATAATTTGTGGTATATACATTATGAAAATTACTAAAACACAGAAATGTCTGAAAAGCGGTTGTTACTAAGAGAGATATCACTTCGGTAACACATCACCGAGAGAGACATCACAACTTTTACTAAGCGCGCGTATCTAAAATTGTTAGTTATACATACAGCCGTACAAAGGAAGGAACAATAGTAATGTGTAAATGATAGGTAGATAACTTGATAAAGACATGTGATTGATAACAGATAATGATAGATAAAAAATATTATTATTATTTGTGATGATTATTAGATATGATTATTATTAAACTATGAGTGTGTAAAAGAATTATATATGACTATTTTTATTTTGAATATGTTTGGATATTGTTTGATTAAATAAAGAATGCAGCGCAACAATGAGAATTACGTCTTTTAACATAATTATCTGTTGAATATTCGTCATTACTTCTACCAGGTTTAAATTTTAAAACGTAATTACCAAAACTTTTAGTATTTTTACTAATACTATTTTTCATTTTACTCATTTTACTATTTGAATCTGATGAAACTGGAGTAATTGTATCTGAATCTGTTGCCTTCTTGTTATTGTTATTATTTTGTGGTTGTTTTTCCATTTCTGTTGCAGTCATTATGTTAAATATTGATTGATTATGTATATGTTATGTTTGTGTAAAATTTTATTGATATAGATTTGAAATGATTTTAACAGAAAATAAATAACAATAAAACAATAATGCAGGAACCTTAGTATTTATATAGTCAGGGGTCCTTTTTGTTTATCATATCTATATTTCATATATTCTGAAGCAGAACTCCAATAAATTTAATTTAATGAACCCTTCTGCATAAAGAGGGATGGAATACGGCCCATCAATCAATCATTATCGTTTCTCTTCTTCTATTGCAAAATACGAATAATTTTATTTATTTTCTCCTTTTATCCGTAATTTTAGTACAAATTATCGACCGATACTTCATAATCATAATCATATGTTGAATTGCGATGGTGTGGCTAACATTTACAAATTTATTAGATATTTCATTGTGGTTGTACAAGGGTTTGTATACCCTAATTTCAGACAATATGTTATCTGAAATCAAGGGTACACACACTCCCGCCACCTCTCATAATGATATGCATTCACATAGAGATACGTACAGGGTTTCTTTCTTCTATGGCTGTGGCACAGGTTTGGACTACCCTTAAAAAATAACTTGCGCTCTCCTCCTCCCCCCTTCGTTGCGGATGTGCCATTCCAGTTGGACACAGAGACAACAAGTTCGGTCGTAAGCAGGCCCCCTCTTGCTCGTATACAACGATAATTCTTTCGAAAATTTCGTTAACCGAAACAACAAAAAGCAAAAAACAGAATGAGTATTTGACAACGCCGTTCGCCTCCTCCGTCTCTGCTTCTCTCTGTTTCCCCTCGTGCGCTCCACATTTTACTTCTGCGGTGATTCTCTTTCATAGCGACATTTTTATAATAAACGTGCTCATCATGTAATATGCGGTATGTTGCTATCAATAACAATTTAAAGAGAGGTCAAAGGAATATTTTAACAATAGTCAATTAATCAAGATAAAATGACAGTCACACTATTGCCAATTATGATCAACTACCACGTGTATACTAAATTAGTTACATTTTTGTATCAATAATGAACTGATTTATTGTATTTTCATATATTTTATTAGTTTCCTCCATTCAAGGAATCATTACTTATGAGTAGTTTCCTATCTTTGTTACTGTATATTTATAATGAGGGATGATAATATTGACATTCTTTTGTACAACTATATATAAAGTGATATTAGAATCTTTACTCTGAAATCTTGATTCCTTTAATACTCTTAAATAATCAAAAACACAAATACAAATACAAATACAAATAATGACAGAAATAATAAATAAGAAAGAAACCAATGATTCAATTTTTACAGAATCATCAACAATTGATCAAGAAACTTTAATTGATGATAATGAAAAATTATCAGATATACCGAGATATGGAAAAAATTTAATTAAAAGAAGAACTTCTTCAATTGGTTCAATTTCAAATAAAATGATTAAACAATTAAATAAATTAAATCCATCAAATTATCATAATAGTATTAAAACAGATGATTTTGCAAATGAATTAAATACTTTTGATAGATATAATAAATTTTATGAAGAAAAATCAAATAAAAAATATAAAAATAATAAAATTTCACATTCAAATTATACAACAACAACAACAATATCGTCAACAGAGGATAATACTGTTAATAATTGGACTAATACAATTAATGAGTATTGGTTAAAGGATACAAATATTGAAGATATTGAATTTGATGATTCAAGTGATGAAGAAGAACAAAAGTAAACAACTATATATATATAACTCAAGCATACATATATTTAATAAACGATTTAATGATATTTATAATTTCGATGTTACTGTCACTATTTATTTATTTATTGTCGTTACTTATTGTTTTGATAATTCGAAACAATCACGTGATTGCAGTGACTGTTTATCACTTTGTACGGTGTCGCTGTTCCCCCCACGCGGAATCGTGTTTTCCGTGGGCTAAAAACAGCACGGTACGCGTAGTTGTACGGCCATTTGTTTGTCTCCGTCTATAATCACTTCTCACGACACCGCTCGTTCAAATACAAATTTTCTCTTTTTGTCACTAAATCAAAACAAACATATACATGTGCATTTTCTGGAATATTATTATTCATATCTCAATTTTTCATAATGGAGTGATTGTCCTTTTTTGTTTAGCAAGATTTTTCTTTTTATTGAAAATTGTTGTTAAGATCAAAATAAACAAACATATAATATTTATTATACATAGGCTAAATAGTACATCAGATATCGATTGAGATATACGTAATATTAACCAAAATCAATAGCATACATTTTTAAACCTTTGTTTATTAAAGAAATTCATTCGTTTTCATTAGTGCGTAAGAGTTACAACTTAATTTTATTGATTTATGATTACAACTGCTCACGATACAATTAATATGACAACACATTTAAATAATAATCAAATGCAATCAAGAATGCAAAATCCACGTAATAATAATTCAAATTATACAGGTGCAAATATTAATGCAACAAATATTAATAATTCAAATCAAATTTCAAGAAATGATAATAATAGTAACATGAATCAAAATTCTTCATCATCAACAAACAACACAGATTCAACAATTGTTGGATTACATTATAAAATTGGTAAAAAAATTGGTGAAGGTTCATTCGGTGTATTGTTTGAAGGTATTAATATGATTAATGGATTACCTGTTGCAATTAAATTTGAACCAAAGAAAACTGAAGCTCCACAATTAAAGGATGAATATAGAACTTATAAAATTGTAGCAGGGACTCCAAATATTCCACATGCTTATTATTTTGGTCAAGAAGGTTTACATAATATTTTAGTCATTGATTTATTAGGTCCTTCTTTAGAAGATTTATTTGATTGGTGTAATAGAAAATTTTCTGTTAAGACAGTTGTTCAAATTGCTGTTCAAATGATTACTTTAATTGAAGATTTACATGCTCATGATTTAATTTATAGAGATATTAAACCTGATAATTTCTTAATTGGTAGACCAGGTGCACCAGATGAAAATAATATTCATTTAATTGATTTTGGTATGGCTAAACAATATAGAGATCCAAAGACTAAACAACATATTCCTTATCGTGAAAAAAAATCTTTAAGTGGTACAGCAAGATATATGTCAATAAATACACATTTAGGTAGAGAACAATCAAGAAGAGATGATATGGAATCATTAGGTCATGTTTTCTTTTATTTCTTAAGAGGTCAATTACCATGGCAAGGTTTAAAAGCACCAAATAATAAACAAAAATATGAAAAAATTGGTGAAAAGAAAAGATCAACTAATGTTTATGATTTAGCTCAGGGGTTCCCAATTCAATTTGGTCGTTATTTAGAAATTGTAAGAAATTTATCATTTGATGAAACACCAGATTATGAAGGTTATCGTAAATTATTATTATCTTCATTAGATGATTTAAATATGAAAGCAGATGGTGAATATGATTGGATGAAATTAAATGGAGGTCATGGTTGGGATGCAAGTATTAATAAAAAACCAAATTTACATGGTTATGGTCATCCAAATCCACCAAATGGTAAATCAAGAAGACATAGAGATCATCAAAAGACTCCTTTACAACAATTATCACAACAACAGCAAGCACAACAAGCACAACAACAGGCACAACAACAAGCACAATTACAAATGCAGCAACAACGTCAACAACAATTACAAATGCAACAACAAAATCAATTAAATGCACAACAGCAACAAAAATATGAAGCTGAAAAGAGTAAATTAGATCCAACTTCATTCGAAGCATACAAACAACAAACTCAACAGAGGTACTCACAACAACAACAAAAATTGAAACAACAACAAATGAATAAACAACGTGAACAACAATACACTGCTCAACAACAACAAAACATGAATTATCAACAACAACAAATGCAAGCTAATCAACCAGCTAATCAACAAGAAGATAATGATAGCCTGGAAAAGAAGGGTTTCTTCGCACAATTGGGTTGTTGTTAAACACTTGTACCTTCTTAGATAAAAAATTAAAGAAAAATAGAAAGACAATTCTGTCCTTAATTATTTAACGTGGTTTGCTAATGATTTCATCCCTTCCACGTATGTGTATATTATATAGCCATATTTTCTTTTTTTTCCCATTCGTTTTATAATCATGACTAAAACAATCATATAAATATTTTATAAAAATATAAAAAGTAACAATATCAATAAAATAAAAAAATATTGACGTGACATGACATTAAAAGGTTTTCGTAAATAAGTTGCGTTATGTGAGATCTATAAATTCTTGAGGTTCAGGTGAATCATCTTTACTTGGGTCAGAAGCTCGTACTTTTGTGGTATCATCGTCATCTTGTATTACTATTACTTCAATTTGACTTTCCATTTGACTATGATTCTCCAAGATTTCTTCAACATTGACGTTGTTGTCATGATCAAGTTTTACTTGTTGTTCTTTATGTCTATTACTGGCGGCCTTAGCAGCCATCTCTCTAGGTGTTAATCTTCTTCCTGTTTCAGTCACAGTTGCGCTTCCTAACTTTTTACCTCTACCAACAAAATTTTTACTTACTAAATTTGACTTGTTAGTTGGTCTACCACCTAATCTTTTACCTGAACCCAAAAAGTTATCATGGAGTCCCTGTCTTTCTGAAATCCAATGCTCTAATCTAAATTCTTCCATTTGTTTATAAAATTTATCATCATGTGGTCCGAATCTATTATGTGTTAATTCATGAATCATTGTCTCTACAATAGATTCCCATGATAAGAACTCGTGATCATTATACGGAGATCTTAACCGTATCATTATCTTTAAACCATGATTAACATTTAAACCTAATAAATTTTTATCCTTTGGATAAAATTCAGCCAACGTTTTAACATTTAATTTAAATTTACGCATCAAATATGATACAGATTTAGATAAATCTTGTAATAATTCATGAGCTCTTTCAGGATTTGGTTTCTTCTTTAAATATGAGATTGCATCAACATGTGGATTAGCTCTAGGTTTATTCGAAGTCATTTATTTAGACGGGTTAAATATCCAATTGCAGAGGTTTTCTCTAATGTGGGAAACTTATATGATCTCTTATATAACCAAATTTTCAGTTCGTTTCTTTTTCCCATTAAACGAAGGAAAGTTCGCTTTTGTTTCTACGCATACAGAAATTAGTATATAAAGTGGAAACTCTTGATACAGCGGATCATCGTAAATTCTATTAAACAATAGAGTTGTCAATAGGTATATAAAGGCAAATTTTATTTGGTTACGTTCAATTATTTATATTTGATCAGATAACTGGAATCAAATATTGAAGGTAAATTATTCCAATTGTATCAATCGATTCAGTATAATTCAAATAAGAATCCTGTTTGTTGCGTTAAATCCGAAAGTATGGCAGATAATAATTTAAAGACTGAGGATAGTGTCTCAAATTTAGTTAAACCAACATTATATTCCATATATGATAAAGATGTTACAACAAGTTCTACGGATTATTCTACATTAAGAAATATTCCTAATGTTAATAAACCAATTGTAAGAAAAGAGAAAAAATTACATCAACAAATAATTATTATCATTTATGCAGTTATTGTTTTATCTATCTTTGGTAATATTTTCGCTTTCTTATCTAATGAATTGTATGATAATTTAACTTTGAAAAGAGGTATGTTATCAATTACATTACATTCCATTGCTAATTATATTAATGATAATATTATACCAGTGGATAAAAGTATTGTATTTGGTATATTAGGTATCCTTTGTGGGTTTGTAATTCCAATTTGCGACAATGTTTTCTTTTCAAAATATAATTACAATGTGAATAGTAGTAATGATTTCCAATCTATATTAAAATGTTTAAATTCCATATTAGGTATTAGTCTTGGTATTAAACATTTAAGATGGAAATCTTCCATGCAAGCTTCATCAGCATGGGGTTTATTAAATATTATTATGTGGTTATATTTTGATGGATCCCTTTCAATTTTATCTATTGGATCAATAATTAGTTTTGTTAGTTGTATTATTTCTTTCAATACAACTACTAATGATAATTATTCTCTATTAATTTATATTATGGATTTCTATTTTTTCAGTTTATTAATCTTTGGTAAATTAGGTAGATATTTATTAAGAAATTGCTAGAAAATGAGAAAATGCATTCAGTTATTTCTATATAACATATATAACTTTAAATATTTCATTTAAATTCATTTGAAAACTTAACAAATTCATTTTTCTTATATATATATATATTTTGTTACAATTATATGTAGTAAATATTTTATTATTATTTATTTGGAGATCTTGGTGGTGGTCCACTCGATATACTACCTTGTCTCTCTACAGGGTTAAAAGATGAAGTATCTATACTACCTGCACTATTACTTAATCTTCTCCGTATAATTGATTCTCTAAGACCAGTTGGATTAGTTACAGGTAAATTATTATTTGAAACATCAGTTGGATTTGAAACACCTGCTTTCTTTAATGCATAATCACCGCTATCAAAATATTTACGTTCTTGCATCTTATGTTTTAAAAGATCTTTCTTTGATGGTAATTTCCCATATAAATTATATAATTTTAATTCTTGTGGTGATAATTTTTTCAAATCAATTTTATTACCATCTGTATCTGTAACGATACTTTGTTTAGATAAATCTACTCTACTTGCAGTTGGTGATAATTCTTCAGCCATCATTATTACGTCTTTTTAAAAATCGGGGTAGTTGTTATATTGTATTTGGGATACTGTAAACTGTAAGGATAGTAGTATTCTTTTGTAACTGTTGGTTTCTTCTTGTTAAATATTGTATATCCTTTTCCTTGTTCTTTGTAATTTCTCTCCCCTGTAGTAAATCTTGAAATTCACTCTAAGAGCTCTGAATTCCAAAAACGAAAGAGGCAGAGATGAGACATTCAATGAGGATAAATGAATTGACGGGTTGTACGGTGGTTATTGTGTCAATAGACTTCTTTTTCTTCACGAAGCGAGTTTCATATGTTTTGGAGTTGTACGCGATATTATGTCTCGTTCACGATTGGGTGGCTCGTTTACGATGAAATTAAATTATTGATGGATAGTTGATATAGTAATGAATGCAATAGTGGTCACATTATCGGTTTTGTAAAACGTGATGAAGTCAGAAACGTATTATAAATTGTTAAGTTGTTATATTTAAAGTAGAGTAATTTGAAATGTATGTCATCGTGCAACGCTCAATACAACAATCTACATATATGTATTGCAACAAAATTGATGGTGAAAGCTTGTAACAATTTTATGAAGTAGTCATAATCGCATTCTAGTTAATTATTAAATATTCATAAATAGCAAGGCGTCTGCTTCATCCAATAGATGACGTTATAAAATTGTGTCACGCAACGTTCATTATACCCTACTTTCACCACATTTTTAGGGTTTACGGTCTGAATTTTCGCCTTATAAATTTTTTTATCTTCTAAATAAAGAGATAAACGAATGTTGAAAAAGGGAAGGGGTTAACAACATGTAGTCATCACCTTTAATACAGGACAAACTAAGGCACTAACCAATATAAATAAGATACGAATTCCAAGATGAGACTTTTCAAATCTTTATTATATTGTTTGTTTTTAATAATACCTGTAATTTGTCAAGATTTACACTCACAGAAGGATTATTCAAATGAAAAGGTGTATAGGATTTTCTATGATGATAATTATGAAACTGTTGAAGATATAATAGGTTCATTACGTAATAATGAGATTGATATTTGGTCTAATACAGGTGATCATTTAGATATCTTATGTAATACTGATGAATGGATAAAAATTTTGAATAGTCATAAAGATTTACAATATGAAATATTTATCGATTCAATAAATGATAGAATACAAGATACGTTATCACAAGAACCATTATTTGATACCCATACTAATCAAATTAATTTCAATACAGAAAGTAATGATGATGCAAGAGAAATTCTTGGAGATATTTTCTTTAATGAATATAGAAATTTACAAACTATTGAAATTTGGTTACAATTATTACAAGAAACTTTCCCAGATTTTGTTAAATTAGAACAAATTGGTCATACTTCAGATGGACATGCACTTAATGTTGTGCATATTAGTGCACATAATTATATTGATAATCCTGATAAAAAGACAATTGTTATTACAGGTGGTTTACATGCCAGAGAATGGATTAGTATTAGTACAGCATGTTATACAATGTATGAACTTTTATTAAATTATGGTAAGGATAAAAAAACCACAAAATATTTAGATAGTTTAGATTTTATCTTTGTACCAATTTTTAATCCAGATGGTTATGATTATTCTTGGACCACAGATCGTTTATGGAGAAAAAATAGACAACCTACATCAATTGATGAATGTCCAGGCATTGATATTGATAGATCCTTTGGTTTCCAATGGGCGAAATCTCATGAATTTCCTTGTAGTGAAAGTTATAATGGTGAAGTACCATTTGAAGCATTAGAATCACAATATTGGGATACATATTTACGTGAAATTAAGAAAGATTATAAAATTTTTGGATATTTAGATTTGCATTCGTATTCTGAAGAAATTTTATATCCATATGGTTATTCATGTGATGCATTACCAAGAGATATTGAAAATTTATTAGAATTAGCATTTGGTTTAGCCAAAGCAATTAGATTAACAACAAGAAAAAATTATGATGTTATTGCAGCTTGTAAAGATAGTGGATCAGATTTAACTCCTGGTATTGGCGGTGGATCTGCATTAGATTATATGTATCATAATAGAGCACGTTGGGCATTACAAATTAAATTAAGAGATTCAGGTAATCATGGTTTTTTATTACCATCGAAATATATTAGACCTGTTGGTAGAGAAACTTATGCTTCATTAATGTATTTCTGTGGATTTATATTAAATCCTGAAATGTAAGTAATAAAGTTTGTCTGTTTTAAATAAAAAGAAAATAACAAAAATAAGATTATATACATATAAATATTCATTAAAAAATTTCGTATCATCATATACGTACAAATTATTATTGTAAATGGCTGATAAGGCTTGGTATATGTTTCTTATAGTCACTTATTCATATCTTATTTTTAAAGTTATATAACTTTAATAGAGTAAAAGTGATCTGATAGGATATAATACTCTGATTCTAATTTTCCGATGAGGGAATTATAGGACAGAGTTTATACGCATTAGTTCAAGATGAGATACTGATTAAAATTGTTTTGTTAACATAAAATTATGTATCTTAGATGGAAACGGGGGATCTAGTTGATCAATATCTTTTATTGTTATATGTATCATAAAATCTAAAATATTGTGGGCCCTTTCTTAAAAGAACACTATGGCTCTACTGCGTTATTCCCGGTTCCTCGGCGGTTAATAATTCGGAGAGAATGTATGGGTTTCAATAACACTATAATCGGCCATTAATGTAAACATAAATAAATAAATAATTTTATGTAGAGTAAATAAACGCGAACCAATTAATCATTCAGTTGTTTTTGTTATTATTAAATGGCTCTTTTACACACAATTTTGTTGTTCCCGGGATTCAATACGCCGTTAATTGCTATACCAATCTGTAAATGTAATAAATTAAATGCGGATATTTCTGTTCCCTGACTAATTGAGTGGGGGAATTCAATCAATCATAAACATTACGCAGAGATTAACGTAGATAAGATAGCTGCATATAGAGATGTATGGGTTTGTAAATATTTTTGATAATCACTCTATCACACAAAAAGCAATTTCTCAGTGTATGTATTTTTTTTGAATTTTTTATTCATTTTGTGAGAAAACCACTCAAAATTGCAGATGCCAGATTGAAGAAATTGAATTTTCAATAGTAAAATATCCCGCAGGACTCAGGGGAAATTTAATTTGGGTCTCAGTTGATACATGTGTTTCTGAGTAATTCTAATTCACTGACTTTTCCAATATTGACAGGAAACACGGAGATATTTCTCTGCTACTTTCTGTGCAGGAGCAAATATCTAATTTTCTTTGAATCAAAAAAAAACTGATAGATATTGTTATCTCGTACAAAACTACAAAAGAAACTATTTTTTTTTCTGTATTTGCCTTTACCAAATGACGTTTTTTACAGTTTTCCCGGTAAATTCACTTCAATTTAGCCAGATACAGCAAATATGTATATATTTTTAATAAGACCATATTGTTCAAAGAAAAAATCACAATTTTTCTGTGACTATGAACCAAAATTATAGAAAATCTTACTAAGAAATAATAGTTTTAGCGAGAATGGGGTCTATTTATTTTCTCTTTCTCGAAGTAAATTACGTAAACTTTGCTGCTTTCTCATCTTAAGAATTATCGTATCATTAATAAATAATTGCAATAAATTATCCCTTCTTTGTAAAAAAAAAAGAATAATATGAACAAATGAATGAAACATAGCCTTGTTCCTTACTTCAACTTGAATATTCGTGGGAAGAAAGCAAGAAAAATAATGTCTATATCGCCGGCCATATTCCTTGTTTGTTATTATTATGTAAATAATTAAACAAATTCACTCCCTTTTCCCTTGAATATGTCACATTTTTTTTCAATTAAACAGTCTAGTTTCCCCATTAATTCTTCCTAAATCCATGCCAAAAAGGTATATCCCCTCCTAGAAATAACGAACAGAAAATGTCCCATAAATCTAGTCTTGTTGTCTCATTGCAAAAAAATTGTTAATTAAAAGCATAGAAATCATCATCTCTATCTTTACTTTCTGCTCTTATTTGTTTGCATTTGCATGTTTTTAATGTGGGGGGGTTAAGTCAAAAAATGTTAAATAGAAACTATCTTGTACAGGGTATTTACTGTAACGGAAAATTAATTTACAGAGTAAATCAAGTACATAACAAAATAAAAAAAATTATTACTAAAAGAGATAAAAGACGGAAATGCAAACAAACAAACAAACAAACAAACAAATAAATAAATAAATAAATTAATAAAAAAGATGAATGATTGAATGCATTAAACAACGTTATTTCGTATTAAAAGATATCTAGTTAATATTTGATGCACATCTTGTTAAGAGAACGCAAATATGTCAAGTATATCGAGGGGCACTAACGTAAGATTATATCTTAAGAGTAATTAATATATATTATGTTAAATATTATTTTAACTCTTGTATGTTGTTCCACTTCCACATCTTATTTATTCTAGATTCATTTATAAAAAAGTAAACAAATTTATAAATACTATAACAAAATATACATATTACAATTTTTTAGTAATAAACGTCATTCACGAAAAAGACAACATTATAACAATATTTTCATTTCAATATCAAGTATAATATTATTTATTACTCCGATATTTATTTTAATTTATTTAAAAAGATATAAAATAAAATAATATTCACAATTACAATATAGTTTCCTTTCTTTTTAAATTAATAAAACATCTTCAGAAAAGTGAGGTAAATATAATTCTCAGATTGTTAATTTACACATATTTTCTATATCTGCATTATTTTTTCGGATTGTGCGGTTGTTTTTACCTCTCTTTAAAAATTCGCTGTTGTGTGTGTTTTTTGTCGCTCTACTATAACAGCCGTGTTTCCTGAAATTTAATATTAAAGGCTAATAAGAGAGAGAGACTCATTTGATTTAATAAGAGGAAATTTGGTTTCTTATAAAATAAAATAACATTTTAAATAAGAAGTTATTATTTTCGAGGGTCATTAATAAATTTTCTTTCCAGTTTTATCTTTGCTATTTTTGATTATTATATATAATAATAATAAAGGTAAAAAATCGGTATCTATACCATACGATTTGGTTATATTAATATAATTTCCATATCCCCTTTTATCAAAATTACTTTATTGTATTTTTTTTTGATATCAACAATATAATAGTGTAATAATGAACACTATACTCATATCATCTAATAAAAATAATGATGATACTAATAATTTAAATGATAATTCCTTTATTTTAAATAATAAAGATATTCAAAGAACTAAATCTCCGATTTCAAATACTTCAGAAATTAATTTTAATTCTATGCTTAATAACAGTAATAATAATAATTCAGGTTCTTCTTCATCAGATGATACAAATACAATTTTCAGTGATGCTATTAGTTTAAGTACAGATGAAAGATGTGGTTCAACTAATACTATTGGTAGTAATGAAGATAATTTAGATTCAAAATTATCAAATTATTTAAATATATCAAGTGATGATTTTTTAATTAAAAATAATGATTTTTTAAATCATATTAATCCGATGCCAAGTAAACCACCAAGTTATACCAAGATGAATCCAAATAGATTAATTAGATATCCAATTTATGAAAATATTCAACCTTGTTCAATAAATGAAAAACCACCAATTTATTCACCAACTATAGAAAAGTTTACAATTGTTTCAATTAAATCAGAATATTTATCACCCTATGAACCATCAAATTCAAAAATTTGGAAAAATTTTATTATGGAAATTAATTCAACACAATTAAATTTTTATTATATTGATTCATCATTAACTCATAGAATTAAAAATTATTCAAGTGGTTGTGAATCAATTGGGAATGGTTTATATCATTTAGATAATTCAACAAAAGCAAAATTTTTCAATTTTAATCATAAAGCAACTTATAATTTTAATAAATATGATCAAGAACATATTTGTTATCAAATTCAAAGATATAAGAAAAATTTTATTTGTCAAGAAAGATTATATAAATCTTTCTCTTTACAATTTGCTAAATTTGGTATTCCAATTGATTATAATAAGAAAACATTCGTATTAAGAATGCGTTGTGAATCTGAACAATTTTTAATTAATTTCGCTCATGTTGATGATATGATTAATTGGACTACTTATTTAAGTATGGGTATCTCAGTTTCATTAGATTTAGAATTACGTGAAATGCCAGATTATAGAATAGTTCCAAGAAGAAGACGTAGAAGACATAGAAGAAGAAGACATAGTCGCCATCGTCGTCATGGTTTCGTTACTTCAACTTCAGGTAATAGTTATAGTAGAGCACGGAGTCATTCAAATTCATTTTCAACAAGAACTAGAGATATCATGACTTCACATTTATCTGAATCAGCATTAGGTGCATTATCTGAAAGTGTCTCTAGAAAAAATTCAATTTCAAATAATAGAAAAAATTCAAATATATCAACTACAAGTTCTAATACACAAAGTTTAGATCAATCATTTAG
Organism: Kazachstania sp. M6911; assembly: GCA_037040125.1. Taxonomy (NCBI): domain Eukaryota; kingdom Fungi; phylum Ascomycota; class Saccharomycetes; order Saccharomycetales; family Saccharomycetaceae; genus Kazachstania; species Kazachstania sp. M6911. The sequence goes on from JAXQGP010000036.1 coordinate 75,729, forward strand.
TTCAATGACTATAGATTCTTCATCTAGATCTTCAACTAATAATAGAAATTCAAATAGAAGATGTTCAAGTATTAATTTACAAGATTCTCCATATAACACTATTAGTAATTCAAAAAATAATAATAGTTCAGGTACAAATCTAAAATCAAAATTAAAGGGACTTTTCAAAATTGGTTATACTCCACAGAAATCTACTTCTATATCTAATGCATCAATGGTTCCAATTAGTATTCCAAGTTCACCAAGATCACGTTCTATATCTAGTTCTGTAGCTAATTCAACAGCTATGAATGCAGCATCTTTCATTTCTGTATCTCCAACTAATACAACTACAAATTCACCAGTAATGAGATCTAATAGTTTCAAAAATAATTATTCTTCAGCAACAAGTCTGAATTCATTAATTGAAGATGAGGATGAAAATGATGAATCACTTCCAGGTGGTATGCAATTTTCAAGAAAACAAAATTCTGTATTAAGATCAGTCTCTTCATCTCCTTTATATCAAGCTGCTCATATGAAAGCTCCACAAATTCCACAATATATTTGTCCAAAGGATACTACTACAAATTCAGATTGTAATCCAACACATAAATTAGTTCAAAGAAATAGTATTATTTTACAACATGAATTAGATGAATTGCATGAAGTATTAAGAGAACATCAAGATTCAGATATTGAAGATGACGAAGATGAAGATGAAGACGATATGGATGAAGATGATATATTTGATGAAACTCAACAACATAATGTTTCAATTGTAACTTCATCTTATGATAGAATGAATTCAGTTTATTCAGATGAAGGTATATTCCATGATTCAGATAATGAAGATTATTATCCAAATTTTAGAAATAGAGCTTCTTCATTAATGAGTTCTTTATCATATGGTGTTGGTAATGATGAAGTTAAATGGCATCCACCAATTTATGAAACTTCTAGAAAGAGATATATTAGAAATTCATTACGTTGCATTAGACCATTCTTAGAAGATAACGAATGGGTTGGTTTTGTATGTTTTAAACCAACTAGATGTCCACCTTATGAAACTAACAATAAACCAATAACTTATAATGGTAAGAATTGTACTGGTAAGACTAGAAAGAATTCAAATAGTAGTTATCGTGCACAAGATTACTCAAATGTTAAGAATCACTATTTGGAATCCTTCGTGGTTGGTCCAGTTGACTTCATTAGAGCAGATACACCAACTATTCGTCGTATCAATAAGATCAAATCAAAGAAAAGTAAAGATGATGATGTTGAATCAAGATTATTATTGGCATATGGAGCATGATTACAAGAAAAATATAATAACGACTTTATGAAAAAAAAAATGCATGATTAAATAATAAAAAACCTAAAAAAAATATTACAAATTCAACGATTTAAATGTACAAGTATTTTAAAAAGTTACATTAACAATTCGATTATCCGAACGAAACAACCAACAATTAATTATTAATAAAAGAAAAGTTTCTTATAAACTTTTTTCGCATTTGGGAGTATCAATTGTGTTGTAAAATATATCAAAGAAGAGAAACAAAACAAATATTATTTTAATGAAATGTTTGTAACTTAGTTTATTCGATATTAAGAAATTTATATATGTTAAATATGGCTAAGTATGTTTATTGTAATAAATGTTTGATAGACTCTACACGAATGCAAATAAATATTTTGCAACTGAGATAATATTACAATTTTATTCGTTAAATATGTATATAAATGTTTATATGTATGTGAATGTTAAATATTCGAAGTCTAAGCTTCTAAATCTTCATCTTTACCCTCGTGATTTTGATCAAATACATCTGCATCATCATCGTCTTCTTCTTGCTCTAGGTTACTAAAGACACTCTTTTTTGGTATACGTTTCATTATTTCGGAAGGACCAAATAATGGACCGATCTTAGTTATCCATCTTTGTCTCTTATCTAGCAATGCTTTAAGACTTGAATTAGCAGCTTTCTGCTGCGCAATTTGAGACGCAGTAGCTGCATTGACAGAATTACCATGGTGCTTCTTTCTTTTCTTTGGAACCCTAATTCTTTTGATATAGGCTTGGTCAACTTGTTTATCTAAATCTTCTAAGATAGATGAGTATTCTGACCATGCTAATTGTCTTTCCACAAGAGGTATTAATATTTCTTTTCTTTTCTGATTCCTAGCAGTAGCTTGCTTTAAAGAACTTTGTAATTCTCTTAATTCAGCACTAACTTCGTCATCTTCTCTACCGGTAACCCAATCTGGTTCAGCAACACCATTTGGATTATTTTCATCCTTTGGCATATTCATATATATACCAACATATTTCAATTCACGTTTCAACCTCTCTTCTAAAGTTGGGTAATCTAAATTAATATTATTGATCTTCCAACCTTGATCCATCTTTAATGTACTTGTTGTACCACCTATACTGAATTTTGTAATTTCTTCAATATCGGCCAATGGTGTTTCTGCAACAGAATGTAATGGAGTTTGTTCTTTATTTTCAATTTCAAGATTATCAGTAGCAGGAGTATGAGCTTCACTTTGCATAGTTGGTGTAGTTCCAAAAATTTCGATACCTGATGTACTTTGTTCTGCGGTAATCTGTCTTGCTAGATCATTACCTTCATCTCTAAATATTGCTGACATTAATCTAGATAATAATGGACCACATGAAATATCTTCATTTTCTAAGGAACTATCCTTAATATCAGTACCACTTTTCTTTGCTACCACACTGGATGCATCATTCGTGACATGAGGAGGTGATGTGTTTCCTAAATTCTTGTTGGCATCTGCTTTCATCCAAGTTCTTGTGTATAATGGGCCTAATTTTGGAATGACGAATGGTGTTACTTCTGGATCATATGATTTCTCTATTTCTAAATTTTCAGGTAGAATATATTTTGCTTTCAAGAATTTAATATCATCATCAGTTAATCCTTTGAAGAAATTGTCAACATATGACAAGAATGTACTGTATTGAATTTGATTTGCAGGTTTAGCACATGATAAATCCATATCTGGTAAATCACCAGGTAATAATTCTTTTAAATCAGTAGTAGGATAACTAGCAACGCTGTATTTCTTCTTTAAATAATCTTCACCTGTACTTTCTAAACCTTCCTCACTGAATAAACCTAAGCTTCTTGCGGCTCTTGGTAAAGTTTGAGAAATAACAAATTCGGATTTAGGATTCTTAACATTTGGATTATTCTCCATTTGATCGATATCGACTTCTTCAGTCTTTTGTTTCTTAAGTGCGGGTTCATCGTTATTCTCATTCTTTTCTGTTGTGATCGGTTCAGCTTTCTCTTCAGGGGCCTTTTCATCATTTGTGCTTGAGGTAGGTTGTTCATCATTATTATCATTCTGTGGTTCCTTTTCATCAGTTTTCTCCTCTGTCGCTTCTTCATCTTCAATTTCTAGAGGTCTTTTCTTGTTAGGTTCTTCAGTGGTTTGTTCGGCTATTTCGTTTACATCGGTCTGCGTTGTGGTTTCAACTTCTGTCTGATCTACCGTTATTCTCTTTGGTGCATTATTTTCTACATTATCCTGAATTGATTCTGTTTTATCATTATCTGATTCAGCAGGTTCTTCCTTTTTAACTTCAATTTTAGCATCTGCTTCAATTGCATCAGCTTTAGCTTTCTGTTCGGCTTTAACACGATCTTCTCTGATTGATCTAATTTTATCAATATATTCTTGATCATCTTTTGAAATTGTTTCAAAGAGATCTTTCAATAGGTTTAATTGTTCTTGGACCTTTAATAATGTATCTCTATCAGGTACGGCATGAGTATTTTTCCCATTAAGCATCCCAATATCACGTTCAAATGTTAAATCAAGTCTTCTTAAAATTGATTGTAACACCGTAGATGGAATTGTAGCCTGTGCTACAGATTCTTTTGTCTCCCTTGGATTTTTCCCACGTCTTGGAGGTCTGGGCATTGTAGTGATGGTTAATAGTTTTCTAAGATCAGGATAGCTGGTGACAGTTCCTCAAAACGTCAACGAATTATAATACAGAAATATAAGCAGGGAAAGCGATTCAAATCGTAAAAATCTATATTTAATCAGGTAGAAATATACAAAGATGTGGTCTCTCTTCCTATACAATTTGATCCACTAAGATCCAATCGATACCTTTGTCGGAGGTAACTTTAATAATCACTGCTTGCTATTAAGGTTGCACTTGTATTTGATTGACGATTGGAAATTTCAATGTTGTTTTTTGGT